>JAYJMA010024264.1:0-12012 GCA_036873895.1 Parotocinclus cabessadecuia
CAGACACACACGCAGAGAGACGCAGACACACACGCAGAGAGACGCAGACACACACGCAGAGAGACGCAGACACACACGCAGAGAGACGCAGACACACACACAGAGAGACGCAGACAGACACAGAGAGACAGAGACACACACACACAAACACACAAAACACAGAGAGAGAGACAGACACAGAGAGACAGACACAGAGACGCAGACACAGAGAGACAGACAGAGAGACGCAGACACACACAGAGAGACAGACAGAGAGACGCAGACACACACAGAGAGACACAGACACACACGCAGAGAGACACACACAAGACAATCAGTTCAAATCCACCATCACTAAAGACGTATCATTTCTCTACAAACACTGATTCTAAGGAGGGGAAACACCACGTTTGTTAAGCTGCCATCTTTATGTTTCACACAGCTGCTGAAAATCATCTGACCTCTCGATATCCAGGAGATATCCTGTCTGTACACTTATTGATCCTTCCCTTTACTTAATAGTTGGCACACAGGATGAGGGTTGTTGTTTTTTTAATCACCCAATACATGAACGTCAGAGTGGAATAGTTTTAGAAGCCTTTCTTTTTATTATCACTAATACTTGTTCAACACAGCAGTGCACTGTGAACTGAAGAACAGGAACTCACCATACAGACAGCGTTCACGGCATCTTTAATCTTCACTCGGGGAAGAAAACTGTGAGAGACTTTACCACCTGCACAGAGAGGTTCAGAAAGAAAAGCTGACAGAGAGAAGCGACGTTTTCATCCACCACGTTTTTGCGAATAAAAAAAAAATAAAAAATGTGCAAAGAAAAACCTGAATGGAAAATTCCGCAAAAGGATTGTAAATGGCTGATTATTGATTATTGCATTAAAAGACTGGTTCAGTCCTATTATTAGAGAATACGCAAAAAACAAACAACAACAAAAAAAAAAAAAAAAAAGCTTCCCACTGCCCAGGACCTTCTTGCTGTGCGGCCGGGTGGAGCGGCCTGGGTCCTCCCTGTGTCTGCGTGGGTTTACTCCGGGTACTCCGGTTTCCTCCCACAGTCCAAAGACATGTGTGTTAGGTGAATTGGTGTCTCTAAATTGTCATTGACTTGTGTATGTATGACTGGTATTCAGATTAACTTGACGACGTTAAATAAGCCCAATAAACAAACAAACAAAATGATAGCATCCCCAGACATATTATGCAATTACTTGAGAATGGTATGAGGTATGTGAGGGTGATATTAAGCTCTGTACATGATCTCTCACGTTACCATATTAATCAATGTTCTTTATAGGACGTTTTGTGGCACAAACTAAAGCACCTTTCACCCTCCTTGCATCCTCAAAGACTCGTTGGCAGATCGAGACCCACATGATGATCATACCCCTCATCTCAACATGTTATTTTGTCCATGCTTTGAGTGTACCTGTGAGAAGCCTGTGAGCTCCTCAAACTCCTGATTAACTCCTGCTTTGTCCAGCATATCGTCCATGATTCTCATTAGCTGCACTGCTTCTAGGCGCCCACTGGGCCTCCTAATGCCCACAGAAAATACAAATGTTTTATGACAGCTGTCACCACAAACCCAGTCCCTCCACCTGAGGAGGCTCTGGAGCATCTGGTGAGGTGGAACACAGACATAGGCCATTTAGAGAAAGCCAGTTGACCTATCACACGTTCTGAGGTAACAAAGCTAAGCATTACAGTTATCTTCACAATTATTTTATATCCCTATTCATTTACTACTGGATTGCACAGTGCCAGGAAGCAGGACACATTTGAACTCTCAAGCTATCAGAGTTCACCTTGCCCGAGGTGGAATGTAAACCCAGTAGCTCAGGATTGCGCTTATAAACAAAAAGAAAAACAAATGTTTGCGAGTGTGTGTGTGCGCATGCATGTGTGTGCCTGCCTGTGTAACAGTTTGGATGTTGCTCTGTCCTGGGTGTTGAGCCAATCTGCTTCTATTGGGCTTCTTTCCAAAGAATTGGTTGCTTGTTTCTCTTGTGGGATCTGGCAACCTTGGAATTCAATGGCTACCAGACACTTTTGTGGAGAAATAAGCAATTTGAATATTCTAGGAAACATCGAAAGAGACAAGAAGCTGATAAAATGTCGTTTCCGTTACTTTCTTCTGTGAGATAATTGGCTAGAAATTGGAAGAAATTGAAATTTTGTCAGGTAAACCTGGAGTGTTCCACATGTAAACATGTAAACAAAATGACCTGTGATTTTCTGCATTCGTCGAATTATTAATTGCACGCACACACGCACTCACAGGGCAAAGCTAATTCGACGAGTAGATCGGTTCAAAAAATATGGTGACTCACATTGAAGGAAAGACCTTAAGTCTGTGATCTTCATCCTCTAAAAGAACTGTAAATTTGCTGAAATAAGGCACAGACGTTTATAGGGTATCACACACGCAACACGTTTACAGAAAAGCCAGCTTAGGTGCTCTGATGCAAACTCACTCATCAATACACTGCAGCGCTTTCACTCCTTTCTTTCTCACTACGTGATATTCTGAGGGGATTAACGTCTTTACGGTTTTTGTATCAGCCGTTGGAGGGCTGTTCGTGTCAGACATGGGCGGGAGGGTGATCCGATGCTTCTGAGAGACCAAGGCGTCACACAGAAACGATATATCCCTGTTAGACACGCATACATATGCAATGCGGTTCAGTATGGCAGTTCACTGTGCAGATTGATGCATCTCATAGAAATGGTCTTCAACTCTAGGTTTCCTACCTGCCAGCACCGTTGACTGATGTCGGATGGTCAAGAAAGTAATGGTACTTTTTGCGCCCAATTTCATGGTGCCACACAGCATCTGGAGCACGAATCGCACACACCTGCAACAGTAATTCAAAAACGTAAAAAAATAAAAATAAAAAAAGGAAAGAAACCTTCATTTAGATACGAGAAACGCAGCATGGATGCTCTGGCATCTAACAAACCTTTGGATTTCGGGGGGTTCTGCTGAGCTTGGGTAGATCCAGTCTGCCTTGGGTACTTGCAGTGGAGGTGAGACTGCTGAGAAGCTCATCTGGTATGAAGTCATTTTCTTCATTTTGTAGTGAGAGAAGCGAAACCTCGATTTTTTCAGAAAGTGATGACTTATCCTTTACTTGAGGGACCTCAGCTACTATGACGTGTGCATGTAAACAGAAGAGTCAACTTTCAACTCCTTCCATAATCTCGAATCTACAGTAGATTTAAATATCCAGACCTGCAACTCATTCATTCATTTCTCAGACACCTCTGAGCGGATATTCTTCTTGCATTACGCTCACCACACACTATCAGGATAATCTAATCTAAAGGTTAACAGAGACTGTATTAATACGAACTGCTTCATATTAATAACTTTATGTTTAGGTGTATGGAATGATCATTTAGCAACTCTGTTGCCTCAGTAGATGTTGGACGTTTTTGAGGCCATGGGTCCAAAACCTGGTTGGGGTTTGCACCATGCAGGTGGAATGGAGCATTTAGGGAACGCTTAGGACCAGAATTTGGCACAAGCAGCATGTTGGGAATGTTCCTGGGTCATCCGACATTTGGACAGCTGGACAGTAGCTTATCTAAGTTCATCCCTTCACAGTTACAGACTGTGCACAAACGGAAGAAAATCGTGACCACCGTTACCCTCACCAGGATTTGTGGACCATGGGTTGGACAATCATAGAATGAACAAAGAGCAAGGAGTGTCATAAAAGGAGCCCAGGATAACTTCTATGCAACTAAAGGACTCTGACATTGGTTAACATTCATGAGTTCACCACCAGTAGAACACCAACAAGAAAGCCACTACTTCTGAAACTGATCATACGGGCGCAGATCGAGCCAGTTTAGAGTAATCCATTTTTCTAATCCATGTCTTTGGACTGTGAGAGGAAAGCAGAGCACCAGGAGTAAAACATAGCATTAACAGGGAGGACATTCAAACACAAACAGCAAGACGATGACCCTCGTAAAATATGCATAAGGATTCGTTCGTTCGACCAAATAACGGTCAAAGAAGAATAAGGTTTATGTTTTGGAATATGCAAGTATTGACTTGAATCCAGCGGAAAAAGAAATGTTATGGAAGGAACTGGAGCAATCTGCTCATTGTGAGGAAAACCACCAACCTGCCAGGCTCGAAGCATTGTCGCGTTTTTCTCCCGGCATTTATTTATATAAGTTCAGTTTATCAACTTTTAGGAGTTGAATACTATTAGGTGAGGATGCTTTGTGTCATATTTATGCGGAAATGTAATGTTAAATATCAAATTGGGTCACAGTCATGCACCACTGTTGTGTACGAATAAAAGCTAATAACTCACCGTCTGCTTCAACAGCTGAGCGATTCAGTTTCTTCAACCTGCGACTTTCTGGATTTACTAAAACACGAGGTGACTGACTGGACTTCACACACGCCGACATGTTATTCAGTTTAAACACTTACCTGCCCTGATCATTCCTAAAGTGACCGATTAAAACCGTTTTCAGTTGAAACGTTCTCAATTAGCAAGCTAAAGTTTGTTTTCATCGACGCACCGCGTTTCCACGCAACTGGAGGCTGGTTACGCATACTACCGCACTACATAGTACGGATAAAAAGTACGTGAACAGATTTCCTAACGTATTCTTTTTCAATACTATCTAGTATGGTAGTAGATAATCTGAAACGTACACAGGCTATGTATCGGATATCAATGTACTTGATCTTGACACGAAACCATAAAATATGGCAATAAACAAACTAGTTCCATTTGTAGATACGTTTTGGCTATTATGACCATACACATACTCTTTTCACTGATCTTTATTCCATGTTGTAGCGTATATATTGCTCACAAAAATTAGGGGATACTTCAAAATGCAATATCCCATAATGACATATCCCTTATTTTTTGTGAGCAGTATATTCAGCAAATTTTACCCTTTTACTCTGTTCACTGTCCGTGGGCAGTGCGGTGGCTTGGTGGGCAGCACTGCTGTCTCACAGCAAGGTCTCGGGTTCAATCCCAGGGTGGAGCGGCCTGGGTCCTCCCTGTGTCTGTGTGGGTTTACTCCGGGTACTCTGGTTTCCTCCCACAGTTCAAAGACAGGTTAATTGGTTTCTCTAAACTATCATTGACGTGTGTGTGTCTTTGACAACAGGCGATGCGACATGTCGGTCAAAGTATTCCTTCATTGCGTCTTCGTGGGTATGAGCAGCCGTCTATCCTACGGCCCTAACGAGGATAAGCGTATAATACAACGAATTATACTTAAATAACAAATCTAATGGTGGCCTTAGACTTCTGCACAGTACTCTATATGCACATCTTGCCCTTTCAGCAGGGTCCCTAAACCTTCTTGTAGGTGTAGATTCATTTATATAAAGCATCTATTTTAGAACAAAAGAAATGATTGGTTATTAATAGACTACTAAATATTTTGTATTCAACATGCAAGGATGTTAAATATAGCGCTAGCTTCTTTATTTTAAGACTAATGATTTAGTACTCGGATGGCAGGATGCCAATGTTCTAGCCCACCACTGTGGAAACCTTCCTTTGCAGTCATGTTGTGTGTTATATAGGCACTACTGGCCATGTGTGAGGGATGGGGGCTCAAATATGGGGACCATCCATCTAGCAAATGTTAGTCTGTAAATTCCCTGACCAAGATAAACAGGGTCAATGCATGTGTAATTGCATGACGTGTTACACTGGAGCGATCCTGGAGCGTTCCAACACGAGCCTATCCAGAATAAAAGCGGTCAAAACATAATAAAAAGAAAACTTAAACCAGAAACATACCAGACCTGATTGTTAGTCATATTTATTACACATAAACGTTTGATTAATACATTCTAAAACATGCTAAATGCTACCACAGCAATCAGAGCAGGTAAGGCTTGTGCTGCAGTCCTACATCTCTCAAATGCTGCATCAAATATTTTCAACTAACAACCCAAGTTCTCCCTTTCCTGAAAAAACCAATTCAGTTAAAACATCCAGTGGAAAATAAATATTCAAACGGTTCAACGAACGCTACTTTCAAACTCCTAAGACATTTCCATGGAAACCACCTGAGATAGTTTTATCTCATCTGATCTCATCAGGAATCACTCGGAGCAGCCAGCTTTACTCACTGCTATGTAGATACTGATATAGATGTCAAGGTTTGGAAAGAGTTCCTGCACAGTTCTTTCAAGGTGAGGTAGCTCCTCATGCAGCTGTGTCGAGGGCCTGAGTTTCTTCACACTAAAGTTTAGCTGAGGATTTTGTGGTAGGGATAAAGCGGCAGCGAGGAGGTGAACGCTCGGATGTCGGTGATCAGGTGGACTTCGGCGAGGGCCGGCGAGACTGGCAGAAAACTGAGCTTGGACACTTCACCATACGAGGAAGCCTTGGAAGGTTCGTTTTCGCTCTTCTGTGGCGGGTCAGGAGCGGCGGGGTCCTCGCCGTTCTGTCTCTTCTCTTCATCCCCAAAACCAACCACCTGGCAGGAATGAGAGGAAGACGAAGGCAACAAGAGGAAACATGTTAATGTAAATTCTTCACTACAAAAAGTCTCAGCAAGTGAAATAATCTTATGAGGCAATAAATCCATTTTTTTTGCTCTGATAGGATTTTTGATTTCTTAAAAAGCACAAAGTACATGATTATATTGCATATTTTTTCGAAGAATTACCTCCATCACCCTCACTTTTTATCATATTTCAACAGGTTCAAGTTAAAAAGTAAAAAGTCAAGTTATTTTGAATCTCTGGTCTGAAGTTAAGAACTAAAACCAGGGCTTTTCAGTCGATTTAAAAATGAGTTTAATTAGGGTTGTTATTGCTTTTTCTAAGAAATCTTACTTCTGCCGTGTGATCAGTTTCATATAACCGTTCTGTTGCTTACACACCAACAAGACGAACAGCCTCTACACATCAACATCACAGAACTTTAACTAAAATAAATTCAGGATTCAGTTCATATGGAGCTTTCAACTTAAACAGTTAATGCTCTGTCGGTGTGTGTGTGTGTGTGTGTGTGTGTGTGTGTGTTTCCCGATTTGGGCTTTTATGCGCATCTTGTTTTATTCGTTCTTAAAAGCTCTCTGTGAGCGTTTTCAGTTATTTTGTTCCATTTATGCAGTACGAGTCTGTTGAAGTTCATTCCGTGGTTTACAGTCTTTATGGCTTACCATCATGGGTGGTGCACGGTGCTACCTGGGTGGGTGAACTGAGTTGCAATTAGGCGGATTTGCTTGTACCCTTGGATTAACTGGTAAAAAGGGTTTTATCAAGGGATTGCTATGTTGTGGGTTCTGCTAGAAAGCTATAGCTGGTGAGAGAACAGAGGCAGGTACAAGACGACAGCTCCAGCTTACTTTCGCTATTTGTTTCTGTATACGGTCATTTCTAATTCTTAGACAAATCAACTGGCCATGTATGTATATATATATATATATATCATAATCAGAAATGGCGAAGAAAATTGCATCTCTGATCAAATGCCCCTCTAATACCCCATTGGCAGATTTTTCTTTTCTGCGTTTTTAATATATTTTTTCAAATGTATGTAAACCGAGGTCACAAAATCAAGAGAACTGGTGTGTAGAGTTTTGTAGTGTACTCACATGTACACTCAGCTTCCTGCTGGCTGCACTTCTGTGCTCCATGTACCATGACACCAAGTCTGCTTTAGTCATCTGCTTCAGTGCCTCTATCTGCCAGCCAGAACACAGTCTGATTACACACACGCAGTAGAGTGAAGCCTTCACCTTTAAGTCTTCTTAGATGAAATGATGACATTTATTTTACACATCCCAATAAAACAGAGCTACAAGCTTCTTTCTTCTTTCTATACTCGAAATATATCGTTATTTTTTTTTTTTAACCAACATTTTTCCTTTCTTCGGTTTGCTGTTGAATCAACTCCTCCTGTAAGAAGCCACTGTTTGGCCATTAAAGTCACTTGCTTTCTTACCTCTTTACCGAGTCGGTCAAACACGTACTGCTGGGTGACCACCTCAAACCAGTTCCGGTCCACCTCCTCACCAAGGTGCGTGTCCTCACACTCTTTCAGCTTGATGAGAGCAGTGACCTGTGCCTGAAATGCCTCGTCTGACAGATTGGTCATCTTCTCTCCAAAGTGCACCAAGAACTCTTCAATCTTATTCTCTACGAAATCAGTGCTGTCAGAGTGAAAGCCAAGAGAATTAATTCAAACGGATTAACTCTGATACTCCTACTGTGTCCGTTATTTGCTTGAACCTTGAAATTATGTTAAATAAGTGTATGTATGTATATATATATATAAATAAATATATAAATAAGGGGTGGGACTCAATTAAAAAAAATTAATCTAGTTAATAATTAATTAAATAATTGATTAGAAGCCCCATGAATGTCATTTGCTACTCAATCATGACAGCTGAGTTTGTATCTTTGTGTATCAAAAGATGATTGTGTAATCGAACAACTTTTAGTCTTTTCAGATTACCCAATATATTATCTTAGCTTACATAGAAATATAATACTGATAACCCTTGCTTTTATAAAAGTACCTGAATTTGGTTGCTTGAGTCTCAACAGTAACTGAGAAGCCAAGGACGCTGGAAGTGTTTCTGCAGGTAGGATACACCTGATACCTGTGGGACAGGGTTGAAAGAACATCCGTCATGATTCATCAGCACTCATCACTCAAGGACACTCAGAATGTTTGTTGCTGGGAATAATAAACTAATTTCCTCTGACCCTAAAGTCTCCTTGGTCCTTAGGAAATCGAAGCAGGGTTCCTCCATGTGCATCTGACCAACGAAACCACAAATAACACAGAGACATTAACAGCAGCATCCCAGTGCTCATGTGGTTATGTAAGTAAATTAAGGATATGAGCTCTTACCACGAGCAGCTCCATCAGGGCATGCTCTCTGAGGGTTTTAAGCCCAGACTGAAGAAAAGCAGACACACATTAAACTACAAACCCAAAAGCAATATGTCCAAGCAGATATACAAGACTTGATTTAAAAAGGGGGGCTGGCAATATAGCATTGTATTTTATGAGCTGCCAAACATTAGAAATATCAAACACTTTCATGACTGCCACAGTTTCAAAGATGAACAGACAATACAATATACAATAGTATTTCTGATCACACATGGTCAGTAGAAACCCTCCAAAGTGACAGATAACATCTTATAACTGACAGCGGGCGAAATGATGTGTCCCGGTCACGATTAGACTCGCAATAATGAGTTCACAATTCAATTTCCTTTTTGTACACAATGCGCATTTTCTTGACTGTGTTAATAAAAAGACTGCTTTAATTAAAATAAATAACTTAATTAAACAGGTTTCAATTACAAGTGGGACTGTGGTGGCCTAGCGGTTAAGGTACGGGACTATGGACCAGAAGGTCCAGGGTTCAAATCCCACTTCTGACACAGTTGGGTCCCTGAGCAAGACCCTTAAACCACAATTGCTTGGATTGTAAGACTATTAAATGTAAGTCGCTCTGGATAAGGGTATCTGCTAAATGATGTAAATGCAAGTAAAATATTCTATTGAAGTTCCATTATACCTAATATATAAATAACCTTTATATATTAAATACAATATTAATGCAGAATAAAGTTCAAAATAATTTGCACTTATTGTGTCTAAAAATCTTTAGTCTGCCGCGATTAAAACAAATTAGGAGTTTTACTTGCGAATGGAAGCATGACATATAACTCTGACCTCTGGTGTTGAAAAAATGCAATTGCATTACATGACCTTCCCCATGATACAAAAAATGGACTGTCATGGAGCCAACAAAATGAAAATTCAAAAACTAGCCAAGCATCTTAACACACGAAAGGTTTTTGGTTCTGACCAATGGTGACTCTCCAGCAACACAGGAAATATACGGGCGCTGCACACACTATTTACACACAATGCCTAAATGTACACAACCTATACACAATAGACAGATCAAATAAAAGACAAACTAGACATTCATTGTAGATAGAAGCAGAAGGCAACAACTGCATCAGGAAATAAGTCAAGACTATTATGATAGCGTTAGCATAGCATTATTTATTTCCCTAAACACAAGTGTTAGCCATACCTGATAATAAACCGTAACCTCCGAATTGGCGTCACCCTTGTTGAGGGACTGGACTTTACAAAGGTGATGCTTTTGTGGGAGATTCACCACACGGAACAGAACAGGAGGCTCCGTCTGAAGAGGTTGGAACTGAAGCCTCCTATAAAGCATGAGATTAACAGCCAATTCGCTCTACTGTGCTGTACTGAAAAGCCTAAAACACCAAATCATACAAGATTAGAAATAAGAATGCAAGACTTACTCAACAAAATACTGCAGGAACTCTTTGGACTCCTATTGGAATAAAGAACCTATTAGTACAGAGGCTTATTACGACGCTCGTGCCGTAAGAGGTGTTGCCAGTTTGAGGCTACTCACATTGCTTGTGAAATTTCCTTGCACAAGTCCTTCTACAAACATCTCAGTCTTGAATTTGGTCACAAACTGCATCAGGTCAGATGTGGTGAGGTTCTTATTGATTGCCTGGTACTTCTGGATGACTGACCAGCGAGCGTGTTCCAGGATCTGCAGCCGTACGTCTCTGTGACAGAAGAATGTACAACCAGTCAGCCAATGTTTCCATCAACAGCTCCATAAGTGACCAGACCTAGAAATCACTTGTATTTGATGCACAGTACTGTACAGCTATTAGATAGCTTAGCCTTTTCATCCTGTTCCCTTTCCAAAAGCGGTTTCTTGCCTGCTACCTTTTCAAAAAGAAGCTGCCAGATGCTGTTATTGCTCAAGTGTAAGGAGAGGTCACACTAAATACTTGCCACTTCAGCCTACAGAATGTTTTACGTTTTTTTTTTTTTTTAAAATAAAGAGACTGATAAATAATTAGGTATGGTAATTATACCATTGATAAAACAAAAATATATCTAAATGGTGGCCTAAGACTGTAAATCCCGTTTTCGTCACTGTGCCAGAACCACGCAGGAACTACAGCAGACTTACTTTCCCAGCCTCTCTGGCTTGATGAGGATGTTGAAATAGGTTTTTTTCAGCTGCTCGGAAAACATGCTGAACACATCCGGAGCTACTGTGAAGTCTGCCAGGTAGTCTACAATCAAGTTCAGGAGCAACTAGATAGAAACAAAGTTAAAATACAAAGCATTTTGCTAAAGTTTGAGTGTAACAGGTTACTGTGGACTGAAAAACACCATTAGCATAGTTTGATTGTTTTTCAATATATAGATTAAAAAGGCATTTTTAATCTGGCAGTGTTTCTTATTTGATGAACACAATTGTTCAGGTATTGTCATGTCTATGAAGGTTGCAAATGGAATTACCACATTAAGCAATATAATATTGAATTTGTTACTCTTTTTGCAAACAGTTTTTGCACGAGGGCTTTCCATACTCACCGGCAGTTTGTGGTTGAAGCCTTTAAGTCTGATGACTAGACTGTGATCCCCTGGAATCAGCTTGTACTCCAGCTGAGCCACATCTGCGTCGTAAGCCGGCTCGGCCAGGTTATGTGCCAGGATGTTCACAAAGAGGTCAAATAGGACCAGGCTGTATAAGAAAGTTATGTTTATGTTAAAAAGCAAAAAGGAAAAACAGTTATAGGATCCATGACATGATGTAGACTGTTTCTAATATATATATATTAATCTAATTTTGAATGTAATGACATTTGAATCTGTTTTTAAGTTTTTACCAAACACCTATAAGCAATATATGATTGTGCAATGTAGTTTTGTACACATGATGTATTGTGGCTATTAAAACACACTCACTTTTCAGGAGACTCTTGGATAACAGGGGTTAACAAGTGGAAGCGAATGTATGCTGTATAAGAGAACAAATAAAAACATATAGAGGAATAAGTTATGAGGATCTCCATATCACCACACACACGCGCGCACACACACGCGCACACACACGCACACACACGCGCACACACACGCACACACACGCACACGCACGCACACACACACACACACACACACA
>JAYJMA010024275.1:0-12012 GCA_036873895.1 Parotocinclus cabessadecuia
ATGGAGTTTTTCCTTTCCACTGTCAGCCTAGGCTTGCTCAATTTGGTTTTGGCCTTTAGGATAATATAATATTGTAAAGCTGCTCTTAGGCAATTCTTGTTTCAAAATTCATTGTAAAAAGCGGTATATACATTAATTTGACTTTTCCTTAGCAGAGAAAGTACTGAAAAGCCAGGAGTAATCCCTTTAAATGCCATCTTGCCAAGAGCTATGTTGGCAAATATGTTTTCCTTGTGCATTTCAGCATGGAAAGTAAATAAACATTTCAGTTTTAGGATGATACTAAGATCTTATGACTGACAGAGCCCTGAAAATGTATGGGGACGAAATGACTGGCAGTACCCCTGCTTGGAAGGCACATACTCTGTATATACTCTGCTTGAAAATTTGCAAACACTTTGAAATGTTGTATATTTCAGCATAAATATGACCTAAACATCACCAGGTTATTACACAAGTCCTAAAATATAACCCAGTGGCAACTAAATAATTATGAACTATAACTATACAACTATAGACTTCGTACATGGTCATGTATGAATAGAATCTTCTGTGTAGTGTATCATGGCATGAACAAAGAGAGAATTCTAAGGACATCAGGAAAAGAGTTGATGTTGCTCATCAGGCTGGAAAAAGTTTCAAGTCTATCTCAACAGAGTTTGTAGCAGTCCACAGTCTGACAGACTAGGAGAGGTTACCCAACAACCATGAGTCCAAGAGCCTAGCATGAAATAGTCGACAAGGTCACAAAGGAACCAACAATAACTTCTAATGCTAAACGATAACTAAAGGCCTCTCTCACCTAATATTAAGAGTCTATATCTGGGGCATCAGCTGAGTTCCAAGGAGAAAAGCCACTGCTTTCCAAAAGGAGTACAGGTAATCATCTGTATCATTGAAAAAAAAAAACATTATATGGATGGACAGATGCCCTGTTTCTAAATTATTCCAGCAAATGTAATCTTCAGAAAATGCGGGTTAAGCAGCAAGACTATATAAGTCTGATAAGTTTATAGAAGAATAAAGTTCATGTTTGTAAAATAGCTAAGTTAGAGTATTGATTTTAAGGGAACCCATATACATCCCAGAGCCCAATCTGCTGTACTATGGACTATAATTCTTTCGAGCTACTGTGCAGGACTAAACAGCTGTTACTTGAAACATATAGGTGCGTATTTTGCTGAACTAGGGGGTCATACCAGATACTGAAAGTAAAGGTGCACATATTTTTCCTACTCCAAGATATGCAATATTTGATCATTTGATCAGTTTAATCAGATTTCATTAGTTGGGAGAAATTAACGGTTAAGGATTTTATTTGAGAACCCTACAGTAGCAGCTTGGCTGTGCTGGTACTTCAGTCATCTTCACATAATATTAATAATATTATAAAATCACGTTTTCTGTCTAAATGATTCATAATTTTCTTAAAACTAAAATGAGTTAACATTTTAATAGCTGAGTTCCTGATTTATTCTTGATCTTTTTACGGTAGATAAGATGGCAGTTTCTGTGGTTTACACACACATTCTTAATGATAAAAGTTGTACCAGTTTCAGTATATGTATGATGCTGAGTACGACAGATTTCCCTTTTTCCCCATGCTTTGATATGGTTTGCTTTACTCTGCTTTTTACCTTGGGAGAGTCAACACATTTCTTACTGACCAACCAAAACAGAAACTATGCTACAGACCGAGTTTTTCTTACTGGTTAAACGGCTTAATGGAACCTTTCCTTGTAATTAGAAAGAATAGGCTGAATAATCTTTTGTTTTGCTATTCGGCATCTTGTTTGAGCAACAGTGCTGACTGAAAAGGCTGTGATTAGATATCAGTGCCGCATTTAGATTGTACACTACTTTAAATTAGAACATTCTGAGGGAGATTTTTCAGTGCACGGCAGGGCCAAATTTACCTGGGTGAAGGTTTGCATGCAAATCCCCTTGGTGAAGTAAGACTGAAAGCTTCTTTGACGAGTGCTGGTGCAATTTCGCTGAACCCTAGTCAACTATAATTGTTCTGAATCTGTATTCTTCATAAGATTTTATAGCTTGAGGATATACAGATAAACAGTAATCAGATAATCAGATAAAAAGATAAAAGAAAAGATTTTGGACACACAAAAATTCACACAAAATCATGTCTATCATTATGGGGTTTGTCCATGAGTTTGACCTCCACTATTCTGAGATTATAAACTGTGAAGTTGGTCACTATGTTGGGTGATAGACATGGCTCACTGTTGTCGTTCCAGTCTGTCTCAAAAGCATTGGATAGAGTGAAGGTCAAGCCATGTTCTCCTTGGTTGGAAAACTATGTCTTTGTGTATTTTGATTTAGACAGGCTGGATATAAAGTTGATGAACAAACTTGTTGGGTAGGTGAACACCTACGAAAGTGTCATATTGAAGGTCACTTGAGGTGTTGAGTTCAACCCATTCTACTGCCTTTCTGCTGTGCCTGGTTTGTATCTGTTACATTTAACACTCTACAGCATTTAGCAGACTTTAACATGTAACAGGAAAGAAATAATTAATATAAAGCTTAATTTAGAATATGTTGAATATCTGGTGTAATTTATTGAATAGTGAATTGAAAGTCAATGCAAAGAAATGACTTCTAAATTTGAATAACAAATAGAGTGGCTAATGAGCTAAACACATACTCTGCTGTCTATGTTTGCAGTCTAATTGTGTGGGTTTGGCAAGTTCATGTTCATGTGCCAAAGGCTTCCTATGAAGAGTATATTTAATTTTGTTTAGTAAACCTTTACACCAGTGAGCAACTGAAATCTTGGATAGTGAGCTAATTAGAAGCTGTCACGGCTGGTAGTAGTTAGTAAGGCTGAACAAGGCCTTATGTGTGACTCTCAAGTTGGCACTGAAAGGTTCAGCATGAGAAAAGAGGATCATTTGCATCTTATCACATATTTCTCTTCCTGAAAATGTAGAGCTTCTGACCCTTAATTGTTCTGTCACAGTCAAAAAGAAAACAGTAGAATGTCTTTGTAACATGAATATTTTTTAAATATCTTTTTTACTTGTTTCTGTGTATTTAATGCCTCCCTTTGAATCCCTGTGTATTTAAAGCCTCCCTTTGAATCTGCCTTTTGGCCATTTTGGGCATCACACAGGCACGATTGTCCTTTGAGGGGAGGGAAGGCAGGAAAGGGGACAACAGTGACCCTTAAATGGCCCTGCAATGGATTGGCGTCCTGTTCAGGGTACGTGTTTGTCTGGCATAGGCTATGAACCAGTCCTTGCTTCATATACAACCCTAAATCATAAAAAGCTGGTAAAAAGTGTGTAAAATTTAAACAAACAAAACTATCAGATTATTTTTTATTGTTTAAATATTATGTTATTATTCTGTAATATTATTCCTGCAAACACTGTGCAACAAGTTTATGGGGTGGTATTTGTTGTATTTGTCTATCAACATACTTCACACATTCTCAGTTAGGAAAGGGTCAGGACTGCAGGACAGTCCAGTACTAGTACTCTTTTCGCAACCTTGCCTTTGTGATATGCGCAACACAGTTTTGCATTGTCTTGTTGACAAATGCTTTGACGACCCTGGAAAAGTTGTCATGAAGGCAGCAAATGTTGCTCTAAAATATCAGTGTATATATCAAAGAAGTGTAAGGGCACTGACATAAGCCCATACTATGACAGACCCTGGCTTTTGGACTTGTTTTTGATAACAGTCTGGATGGTACCTTTTGTCTTTGGTTCAGAAAGATTCAAAAAGATTTGAACTCTGAATGATTATGATAACCGATTTGTCTGGCCAAAGGTACATGTTTTTAGTACGACAAGTCTGTAATCTCACACCTGCCCTTAGTTAGGATTGTGTGAGGTAAACAAGTTTAGATAGGGGCTTTTGTTCTCTGTTTAGTACTACCTGTGCCACTCCATTCCTTTGTTAAGCAACTCACTGAAACTGACGGAGCAATAAGCAGTAGCAAATATTGCAAGACTGTTGAGTAAATTTGCTTACATGAGAGCAGCATTTAAGTTAGTGTGATACCATGTACAGTGGGGGCAAACAAGTATTTAATCAGCCATTGATTGTTCAAGTTCTCTGACTTAGAAAGATGAGAGAGTTCTGTAATTTTCATTATAGGTACTTCAACTATGAGAGACAAAATGAGAGAAAAATCCAGGAAATGACATCGTAGGATTTTAAAATAATTTATTTGTAAAATATGGTGGAAAATAAGTATTTGGTCAACCACAAACAAGCATGATTTCTGACTCTCACATACTTGTAACTTGTTCTTTAATAATCTCTTCTGTAATCCACTCGTTACCTCTATCAGTGGCACCTGCTTGACCTCGTTATCTGTATTAAAAAAACTCAACCATGGCCAAGACCAAAGAGCTATCGAAGGACACCAGGAAGAAAACTATAGACCTGCAACAGGTTGGGAAGAGTGAATCTACCATAGGCAAGCAGGTTGGTGTGCATAAATTAACTGTGGGAGCAATTGTAAGAAAATGGAAGACTTACAAGACCATTGATAATCTCCATCGATCTGGAACCCCACTTAAGATTTCATCCTGTGGGGTCAAAATGATCATGAGAACAATGAGTAAAAATCCCAGAACTACATGGAGGGATGCGATGAATGACCTGCAGAGAGCTAACACACTACAGCGAGAGGGACACAAATTCTGAAGTGCCAGGCGTGTCCTCCTGCTTAAGTCAGTACATGTCCAGGCCTGTCTGAAGATTGGCAGAGAGCATATGGATGATCCAGAAGAGGATTGGGAGAATATCATGTGGTCAGATGAAACCAAAGTAGAACTTTGGAACAAGAAGAATGGTGTGTTGAGTCCCAAGGACACCATACCTACTTTGAAGCATGGGGTGCAAACATCATACTTTACGGCTGTTTTTCTGCAAAGGGGTCAGGACAACTGATCCGTGATAAGAGAAGAATGAACGGGCCATGTGTTGTGAGATTTTAAGACAAAATCTCCTTCCGTCAGCGAGAGCTTTGAATATAGAACGTGGCTGGGTATTCTAGCATGACAATGATCACAAACACACCGCTCGGGCAACAGGTTAGAAGCCGCTCATTAACAGTGAGGGTAAGATAGGCCACCTGCTACCCTGGACGCAAGGGCAGGAACGACACTAGACAGGGTGCCAATCCATTGTAGGGCACACACATACGCACAGTCACACTCTAAAGGGCAGTTTAGAAACACCATTTAACCTAGCACGCATGTCTTTGGACTGTGGAATGAAACAGGAGTACCCGGGGTAAACCTACACAGACAGGAAGAGGTAATGCAGACTCCACACAGAAAAGACCCAGGCCACTCCACCCTGGGATTGAACAAAGGACCTTCTTGCTGTGAGACAGCGGTGCTACCCACCGAACCACCATGCTGCCCATATAATCAATATTTTATTCATATTTAAATATTGGACATTATCCCCTGTATTTAGGAATCAAAGTATAGGCTTGGTATAAGCAGATCAATGACATTTTAGTAATTGAATCCACCCTAATGATGTTCACATTTATATATTATTCAAATAGAACTTGAATGGCAAGCATCAGTTTGCTAGCACACCACCATGGTGACCTGAGTTCAAGTTCCTACAGAAGCTGTAGCCTGTAGCAAAAGGTTGCATTTTTACTGTATTTCCTTCCTACACGGAGTACCTACAAATTATACGTGCCATGCCAGTATTATGCTCCTCCACTAGATGCACTTTTTATTTGAACTTTATGGCTCTCCTTGCAGCAAGGTTGTTCTTACCCTTCACGGCAAAGTACTTGCTTATGTTTTCCAATTTCCATTCAAAGTCGGCCCACTTTTATTTTTGGTGTTTTGCTAAGCTGAGTAATGTTAGAGTTAACATCCCACAGCTGTGCTTCCAGTCAAGGCAGATTTCTTGGCTTGTTTATTAATGGTTTTGGAATAGTTTGACATTTTTAGTGCACGTTAAGAGCCCGCTTTCTAAAAGAGAGGGTATTGTAGGACATAATATGCCAGGTGGCACTTAATACTCAAGAGCATGTTGCATGTAATAATATAGAAACTTTACAGCGGTCTTGTATTTAATCACACTGCATTTTACCTAAAATTGATTTCATGAACAAACTCGGAAGCACACCAATGAAATAGTGATAGTATTAAACACAAAGTCTTATGATATTCATTGATAATTGCAGTAGAATGGTTCATAGCAACGAGCTTTGGATTTCCATGGCTTGGCAGCAGCACACAAGCAAGCATTTTACTATGTGTAAGACAGACGTTAGCTAAAGTGAGGTTTGTTTGTTTATTTGTTTTATTTAACACCACATCAATATAATTGGGTATGAATGACAGAAGCGCGGGTTATCTATGTACTGTAGATTTAGAGCCTTAATGGGACCAGCCGCTTATTCAGACCAAATCCTAAAGTACCGAATCAAATCCTATTTTATACATGTAATCTTATTCCGCTTATTTGGACCAAAAACGTTTACAGTATGTAATATATCTTCGTTTTTCCCGAGTTTATCCCCAGCCCACCTACAGGTTTTGGCATAATATTACAACAAAAAAGAAGCCAAAAGTCACTTTGCCACTGCTAAAGCGGATCATAACACGCTGGCAAGGTCATCAAACCTTGACTGGAATTTACTAAGAACTTCTTTTTTTACAGCATTAAGCTTTGCATGCTGAAACTTGTTTGCAAATTTATTTTTCAATGAACAAAGTTCGTAAGCAACCGTAGTTCTTGTTTGTACGTTTGCTATATATGTAAATCGTACAATAAAGGTTTAATATGTTACATAGCACGTCCCATCTTGTAATATAAGGCATGTTCGTAATAATCGTGTCCCGTGCGGTCCTATTAACCGGAATCAACTGTGTGTGTGTGTGTGTGTGTGTGTGTGTGTGTGTGTGTATGTATATATGTGTATATATATATGTATATGTGGGAGGAAACCAGCTGGAGTACCCAGAGTAAACCCAAACAGACATGGGGAGGACATGCAGACTCCACACAGAAAGGACCCAGGCTGCTCCACCCTGGGATTGAATCCGGGACCTTCTTGCTGTGAGGCAGCAGTACTACCCACCAGCAACTGTGTTGCCTGTAGATTTAGAGCAATTGATTAACCTAATACATATCTTTGGATTGTGGGCAGACAGCAGAGGAATTATTTTGTTTGTTTTGTTGTCATTTTTGTTTTTAGTCTTTTTTTACACTCATACTACTTTGGAATATCAGGCAAAAAGAATACTTGCTAATGTAGTAGCTGCTATTGATTTAATGACAAGTAGCTATACGACACCCAGCCCCTCTTTCCATCCAGGGAATCCCATATATAACCAGAAAACCAGAGTAGTCAGAATAAACCTATCATGCTTTTGATTTTCTCTCTAGTAAGCACTAATGTAAAAACATCCCTAGTTACAATGAGAAACATGCATACATGATGATTTATGCATGCATCACTGAATAATCGACTATTAAATTAATTTAAAGTGGATTAATTCTTGCACGCCTAAACCAAGTAACCGAAGTAAACTCGCACAGAAATGGGGAGGTTATGTTAACCCCAGTCAGGGATCTCTGGAACTGTGAGACGACCATGCCCTTGCATTTTAGTTCTGTTGTAGGAGAAATATTAATGCAGCCAGAGTTATTCGTTTTTCTGATGCCAGTGCCTTTTCTCTTTATGGGAAAGATGGTTTTTTCCCATAGGTTTGGTATGAGTCATTCAGTGCAGACTTGTATGGGATATTCAGGTCTATGTACATTTGTGGATGTGCTGTTTATGAAAAATGACAAAAAAGTACAAACCAAACTCTTTTAATGGTTAGCTGTGGAGCTTATATTCTTAATGTACTTTTCTGAAAATACTAACGTCTTTTCTGCTACTCTCTTCTGCTAAAATTAGCTGGTTTCTGTTTATGATTATATACAAAAATACTGATACAGTCTGTGTAGTCCACAGGTGTACAGATACCAGTTACACTGGCTATGGCTAGTATCACTATAATCCCTTTAGTTTCTGAATGGGAGTTGACAATGTTGTGCTACAATGAGTCATTTATGCCAGTGTAATTATATACAGGGAGGTCATACTCATTATTTAAGAACTAGGGTGGAGAGGCTTAGCTGGAGCGCCAGTGGAAATATAAGTGGTGCCTCTTGGAAATGGAATGAATGTGAAATATCATAGATAGCTGAAAAGTTCCATAATGTATGCATACTCTATGTTCAATACTGTACTTTTAAGGTGTTTTTGTTTATGGTTTATTTATCATCGTGTCAGCATTAATGGCTATTAATGATAGTAGCAAGGTTTTTACTAAAATATTATTAGTCAGACATAATTAAACGTGGGGGCAATTTAGAGTGACACGTTTCTGGAATTTGGGAGGAAAGGAGAGTACCTGGGGTATGTGGAGGCAACATGCAACATGCCACTTTACATATTTGTGTGTAGGGAGTGTTTAGACATGGCAGGTTATCATGATGTGCTGTTGAATAGCAATAGATAGGGGTGTAACCATACATCGTCACAGAATGCGTCGTGATGTAGAATTGTGATGTGCATCATCAATATGGATTATGCGTTCTTGCTTATTATGCCATCTAATGAAATAGCATTTTTTTAACACCTCACATTCTCAGTGACACTCTTAATTTTGCTTAATTGCAGGCTAGATTCTAAAGATTACTTTAATTGAAATATTATATAAGTGCAAATTATTATCAATTATTACTCTTAGGAAATAAGCAAATGAATGTGTTATTTTAGATATGGCAAAAATATAAAATACAGCATTTTGTTTACAAATTTAAAGCTCAGTTTCTTGTAATTTATTTGAATCTGAGTGCAGAGGATTAACGTTTGTTTGGTTTAAAAAGTTATACAATAAAATGTTTTGCATTGTTGAATTTTATTTGAATGTAATTTTATTGAATGTAAAATTGACAATAATAATAATAAGTAAATTGAATTTGTGAACTCAAATTGAGTATCATGAATTCAATCAAATTGCAAGCATCAAGTGTATCGTTACACCCCAGTAACAGATTATCACCAGAAGAGTATATGAATAAGTCTCTGGGGAGATTCCTGTAAGTGCTGTATCTGTGCCTGGAACACTTTCCATAAGAGCTTTGCTCTATTATTAGTTTTGTGGTTACATTAAGTTGAAATTGTGCCCATTGTGGTTTAGAATTTAAATGTAACACCGTTTATGCAAGTATCCTTGAGATAATTATCAACCGTTATGCCAGCATTCACAACCTTATGCCTCTTATGTCAGTGTCAAGGCTTAGACGTGCAAGACTGTAGACCTGTTCATTTGCATTAGGCAATCATATGCACACCTGTATACACTTACCCAGACACATAATGAACATAAGGCTAGCCAACTCTCTTTGGTGCAACTGAACAGGATTAATGGATGTACAGAATTTGGTTATTTAGTATTTAGTATGGTGGTACATGTATGATTATGTATGGTTATTTATGATGTAGGGATGATGCCTCTGGTGTCTGCCCATCTGCACCATCATTAAAGTCCACTTTAGAGTTTAGTTTGCCTTAACATTTTGATACCAACCAGTGATGCATCTTAAATTATACTGTTGGTTTAAAGTATAAAGATTAAAAGATTTAAAGTTTAAAGATTTGACTATAAATTAAATAAGAAACCTCAACATGCAGTTTACTGGAAATGACTGTCTGGTGATATCTGTTTTGAAACATAATTTCCAAACAAACACAAACCCTCCCTTCAGTGTTTTCAGTGTAGTCACAGGGAGTGTTACATTGGATATCAATCTGCCTTTATGTATTTGTACCTATGCCAAAAGAATGCCTCCAGTTATGATTCCACTAGCTACAAAAGGCTGGCCAAGTGTCACGTTAACTGTTTCCAACATGTATGTTATTTAATAGCAGTATTCGTGGTTTGTACAAACTAGATCTTTCTGGATTCAATGACCATTTATGTTTTTGGATTATTGTTAGATAATTTTCTTACGATTTAGATACAGATCATGCAGCTGAGCACAGCCCACCTTACATTACATGCTTAAAGAAATAATATTTTGGAGTTTGTGGTTTTTAACTTATGTGGTTACTTGTCATACATTAATACAATGATTGAGTTAAGCATGTATTGTAATTTAACTAAATGGGGTGGCACGTTTGCTTGGTGGGTAGCACTGACATCTCACTTAGAGAATGCCCTGTGTGCAATCCCAGTGTGTGTGTGGAGTTGTCCTCCCCGTGCACGTGTGGGTTTACTCCGGGTACTCTGGTTTCCTCTCACATTCATTCATTCATTCATTTTCTTAACCACAGGATAGGGTCGCAGAATTTTTTTAAAATATAATTTATCATATGGTACTCATGCACTAGAGACCAGTTTAGGTTAATTGATTACCCCAAAGTGGCCCTAGTGTGTGAGTGCATGTGGCCTACTATGGATTAGCACCCTGTTTAGGGTTGTTTCCGCCTAGTGCTTTATGCCGCCAGCTAGGCACTGGCTCTGCCACATCTCTATCCAGGATTAAGTGGATAAAAAATGAATGAATTAATGTATAAAGGGACATGGGTCATCACACTGTGAATCACTGGGGGTAGAATGGGAATGAAGAAGCTGTGGATCATTATTATTTAAAGGAACAGGTGCTTAAAGCCTGTCGTCTGAAAAAGGCAGTGTATTCTGGGTAGAGAACGTATCTGGTATGCTTGACCCTTGTATTTGACCAAGGTATGGCTTTTTTCAGAAAATATGCTATACACCTAGTACAAAGACAATTGAATCCAAAATTAACACTGTTTTTTGGACAGTACTAGTGATTTATGATCTATTAGGACTTCAGAATGCTTTGTATGTTGGTTTTTTTTTTCAACGACCAAACATGCGAACGTGTTGGCAGACCTAAGTGGTCTGTTAGAGCAGTGCTTTTAGATTATTATTGTACTGTGTTTTTTTGCACAGTGACAGAGGGGCATCTCAAGCAAATGTCCCAGTTATTCTCTCAAGCTTCTGACTCGATCTTAAACATTACAAAACTATGCAGCTGTAGGGCCTTAGAGCTTATCATGAGAACTGGGACAGGTCCTGTTATTTGAAAAACACCAGCTGTGTAAATAAAAAAATCCTACACTTAACAACTGTCTCATTGGATTTATATTCCTGTTTAATGTTCAGAATTTGTGTCACTTATGAATTGTTAAAAGGGTCCTTTCATTTAAAAATACATCTACGTATACTAAGCTTGGTTCCTTTCTTGGCCAAGACAGCAATGTTGCTAAACTCAAACCAGACAAAATTAAATAGGGATCTTTGTAGCAATCAGGGTGTAATCCTTTTTCTGACATGGCAGTATTGTTTTATTGGAAGTCACGTATCTGCTTTTAAATGCACCTTACACAATACAATCCTCTTCCTTCAGCAGCTTCATATTGCTTAATGTAGCCCATTTATTGACCTTCCTGTAGCTAAATGCAGCTGTTTTCTGTTAATATAGTTGATGCAGAGGAAAAACAGAATTACTGTCAAGCATTTAAGCTGAGGTTTATGAGCAAATTGTGTGTACACTGGATATGTCCTTGTGTTGTGCTGATGATGTGCTATGACGTCAGCACCAGTGGTAAATCATCCAAACGTTAAGTCAGCCATGGTTAACTGTATGATGTCAACGTAAATATGCTCAATAGGGAAGGGCTGCTTTAAATAGCTTTAATGCCATAGATCTGATTGCTCTACTAAGGTATTTGCACTTACGAGTGTGTGTGTGTGTGTGTGTGTGTGTGTGTGTGTGTGTGTGTGTGTGCGTGTGTGTGTGTTTATTTTCTTTAAAGGAACAAACAATGTGTATATATATAATGAATAAAGTTAAAATAAATAGATTTGTAAAGAGAAAAAGAGAAAAGAAGTTGTGCAATGAAAAAATATGGGATATTTCATTAGGGATATTTCATTTTGAAATGGTACCTAATTTTTGTGAGCAGTGTACTAC
>JAYJMA010024286.1:0-12012 GCA_036873895.1 Parotocinclus cabessadecuia
GTTTGCTCAGTTTGTGATTAGTCTTAGATATTCGATTAGAAGATATTACAACATTGTAAAGTTGTTTTGAGACAATGCTCCATTGTAAAATGTGATTTGACTTGACTCTCTAATCTATGTCAAACTGCAACACATTCATATCAGTTCAGTGAGGAACAGCCTGCATGCCGATTTCAAGTGTTAGAAACCTCTTACTCATTTAACATCCTGCTTTAGGTAGTTGCAGTTTTATACTCTCATTAATGATTGGTCATGATCCATAGGTGTCATAAAAGATGAAGATATGCGCTATACTGATTTGGCTATCATTCACAATCACAACAGACCAAATGTATCATGATATGACTCTGATCTCCATTATAAAGATCTAATATGTCAGAGAATTGAGAGGCTAGACAAGTTAGTGCTGCAGAGAAAGGCAAATGGTCCATAATGGTCCAGCAGGTCACACATATTTAAATGTGGGTTTGGCAGTGGTTTAAATGTGAAGTAGTGAAATATATAAAGGAACAAAGACAAAGGTTGGATTCGTTATCTAGATGTAGCCCTGCCTTTTGTGTCCAGTGGCTGATCAAAGTTTTTTTTAAGGACATGATGTGCCTGACAAGTGATGAACTTTACAGACCTACAGCATGCTTACACAGTTGCCAACGGGAGTCGCACTTTCAGACATTCAAGTTTTAGAAACTTTCAGTTGGGCAAATTTTAGAAATGTAATACTGATTCATATGCCATGTGCTCTGTAAAGCAATTTGTATATGTAGTACAACATACAACCCCAAATCAGAAATATCTGGGACATTAAAATGCAAAAAAGCAAGTTTTTCTTACGCTGACTTTTATTTTATTGCAGCCAATATGTACCCAAGATATTTTATGTTTAATCTTTTCAGCTTCGTGTTGGTAGTTATTAGACCTCAATTCCTACACTTCAGGTCTGCAACACATACCAAAAAAGTTGGGATGGTACAGCATTTAAGACTTTGTAATGCTGCTATTCCTTCTCAGAAATACATTTAGGTAACTTTTAGCTGCTATTTTGACCCATTCTTGATTCAAATACATTGTAAGGTGTGCAGTAGTACAGGGTCGTCACTGTCACATTCTTACTTTCAGTATACATTTTCTGTTTGGGACAGGTCAGGACTGCAGGCAGGCCAGTTCATTACTCGTTCCCTCTTCTTCCACAGCCATGCCTTTTTAATGTGTGCAGCATGTGTTTTGACTTGAAACACATTTTGTCTTGTAGGCAGCATATGTGATTCTAAAATCTAGACTTTTCTAAATGGCCGGTGCCATCCCAGCAGTGTAAATTACTTTTCCAAAGGCACTGACTCCATCCCATATCATGACAGACCCTGACTTTGGCCTTTGTTCTGGAGCACATGGAATCCATTTCTTCAAAATCTGGTTTACTGATTCATCTGACAACATTACACATTTCCACAGGGTGATGGACCAACCACATGCCTCAGAGCCTCGAGAAGCTGATACTGCTTCTCGACATTGTTAAAATAAATGTTATTTTTTGCACAGTAAAATTAGAATATGAAAATAAAATAATTTGGTAATTTTAGAAGTTCTGCTGTTCAATACTGCTGAAAACACAGGAGTTAAAAAAAAACACTTTTCTTAAATAGATGCATTTTCAGTTTTAATATACACCTTTTAATTTGGAGTACTTTGTATGTCGGTTGCCTCCTACTAGAAGCATCACAGAAGCTAAATTCTGCTTCTCTGTTTAATGTTTACTAGTCAGTGCAATTAACTGAATTGCTCCCAATGACCTAAGGGTCCTGCCAATCTTATTTGTTAGAAATACACTGCTCACAAAAATTAGAATAAAACATACCCGAATTTTTGTGAGCAGCACATATGACATGATCATTCAATGACTAGACCAGTCAACAAATGAGAAGAGATTTTCAAGGCCCTGTTTTGAGACTGAATCTGTGTGTTTTTTAGACATAAAACTGACAGCTAAATTTGATACTAAAACCCATTAAAACACCAAGGAGGCTGTTATTTTAATTTAGTCTATGTCTCTTATTTTTGTTATTTTTGACATGTGCAGTTTGTTGCATGTTCATGGAAATGACACCTTGTCAACTGGTCCATAGTTTGATAAGAGAGTAAAATAAATTGGAATATCAGCTGTCTAGTTGTGGTGAGACATATTATTGCTGTATTTTGTAAGATTTGGCCATAGAGAAGCAATGAGAAGCGGCCTCTGGACTGAACCCTAATGGAAACAACGGGTAAAAATTCCAACTTTTTTTAAGCAATTGACAGAGAAAGCAAAGATAGAGTTACATCACTTCTACTAAAACTTGTATTTAAACAGATTGGTAGCCTTTATTTGGACAGTGTCAGCACATTGAATACTGGCTGAAAGTTATTACTCCTTTCAAGGATTTTCCAGTTTCCACAGTTATATACCAGTATTTCTTTTAGGAGAGGCTCTGGCTTTCCATGTGTTAGGAAAATGCGTGACATAACAGTAACTTTGGTAGTATGGTAGTATCTGTAATGTCTATTGCTATATAGATGAGTTGTTTTTGTTTATCGCATAACACTTACATTCACCTAAAATCATTAACACAAAACTTATTTTATAATAAAGTGTTGAAGATCTTGCATAAGTTAGTGAGCAATGGATTTAAAGTGAAAAGTAAAAGTTTGTAGTTTCTGGTTTGCTGTCATTACTAACCATTTAGGATCCATGGAGATTTATTTGTACTAGGAATACAAAAGTAAAAATAAGGAAAAACACTAATATAATGTGGAGATATGAGCTATTGTGAGTCTGAATCGCTGAAACAAGTCACGACTCATACAAGTTCAAGCAAGTGTGGCAAATACCGAGCAAACGATGAGAACCGAGACAAATTTATCTAGTCAAACTATGTCAAGAACCAAACTTGACCTGTCCCAAGGTGGTCACGATCTGAGATACCACTGTATTTGCTTAAAAAATAAGTGCTATCAAGAGTACCAGTTCTATATTCGAACTAAATAAATTCAAAGTCGATATATTTTCTACATGTTTGTATTATCATTCATTCATTTTCTTCTACACTTGACAATGGACAGGGTTGCTAACCAGTGGCACATACCACAAGGCAGGTACAACCTTAGACAGAGCAGAATTCCATCATAGATGCTTGTATTATGGATTATATATGATCTAATATGTAATTTGACAGGAATGGCACCCAAGCCAATAAAGTTATAGGTAAATAAAATTATAAATGAATGATTATGTGTTTATTAATATTGCTTATTTTTATTAGATTTTTTTATATAAAACACCGAGGTGCTGGATCCACAAGGAGACTGTCTGTGTTTCACCATGGCTACGTAGTGACTGAACTACTTAGTCAATTTTTACCGGTTGTGTTTTAATGAAAACAGGACCTTGCTCCTATAGTTCCCTAGTTATCTTGAATTTCTCTTGACATCATGAATGTCACAATCTCAGAACTGCGGCACGTACACAGGTTTAGCAATGGTCAGCAGAAAAACAGCACATCTGTGACACATTTTGTACAGATAGGGCAAGCCTCTGACTTATCGACCAATCGGTTCAGGCAGAGGGACAAACAATACGTAGTCAGATGATGCTTAAAATGAGCTCTTGCATCATATGTTAACATGGGTCAAAGTTTTACTCTGGATCAAACTCTACCCAGATGATGTACTATTACAAGTGGCCTGTCAAATGATTAACCGAGTGAACTATGTTAGCTTAACATTTTACGACATCTCTTTCGTGGTCTTACGTACTGCAGGTGTAATTTGGCACAAAGCTTGATGTTTTGCCTTCCTCTAACTCCTCCCTCCAACAAATAAAAAGGCACCAGCACTGGATGGGAAGACAAGGAGTTAAAGATCCAGGTGATGAGGTCTTGTTAGGTTCTTTTGGAGCTAAAAAGGTAAATTGCTTTCAATTTCTTTACCTATGTATACCTATAGACCACATTGTAATGTTGACTTGGAATGTTGCTAATTCTCTCTTTCTCCTTCTTTCTTGCAGGAGTCTTTGGTGACCAGTTTTACTCTCCCATATTGCCTTAAGTGAAAACATCACTTTTCTCAGATTATAACCATGCCCCCTGAGATCCAGTCCCAGAACCAGTCAGCTCTCCAGGTCCTCCAGGGCAACTTGGGCTCCCTTAGCCCAGCTCTTAGAGAGTTCATTGAGAGCAGTGTGAACCTGTGTATGCCGGATGCTCTCCATATTTGTGATGGATCAGAGGATGAGAACAATGCCATTCTGGCTCAGTTGAAGGAGGCTGGGATGATCAAGAGGCTGATCAAATATGAAAACTGGTATGAAATTTGTAGATATAATTCTAGTTCATATTCGGGCCTTCTTTATCATTTTTAACCTGGCCTGTTATAAAAACTGTTTTAGTGAACAAGTAGTAAACTAAATTATCTATAGTGGTGCAGGTGATTAATTCATAGTATGGTACTATCATCCACAGCTGGCTGGCACGCACTGACCCTCGTGATGTAGCTCGTGTGGAGAGTCGGACTGTGATTGTGACACAGGACCGGTGTGAAACTGTCCCATCTCCCCGTGGAGGTGGCATTAGCCAACTGGGGAGATGGATGTCCAGGGAGGAATGGGACAAAGCCATGAATGAGCGATTTCCTGGCTGCATGAAGGGTAAGGATATTTTCACTTTGTGAAGTTACACTGAATACTCATAAGCATGTAAGCAAACCATTTAATATCGTTCAGCATAGAAAACAATTTACCATGTAACTTGGTTAAATTTGATATTCAAGCATACTGTGACATCGGTATTGTTGTGGGTTTATGCTGCCTGGACGAGTAGGTCTTAACTAGATTGTAAATACTGCATTGCCAAAAGAGACACACTAGTATAGGAAGTGGTAATTAAATCTAAAGTTAATCTTATTTTGTATTTCATTATAGTACCAAATAACAAAATTGACTTCAAGGCTGTTTTAAATCAGGCAGGGATCTAGGTACTAGGTACTGATTCCACAACGTTTTAGTTTTGGCAGAATAGAATGTTCACGTTATGTCATAAATGTACTTTTATTTCTGTTTCATAGGTCGTATCATGTATGTGATCCCCTTCAGCATGGGTCCAGTGGGATCCCCTCTGTCTAAAATTGGAGTAGAACTGACTGACTCACCTTATGTGGTAGCTAGTATGAGGGTGATGACCAGGATGGGAAAAGCTGTACTGAATTATCTCGGGAATGGTGAATTTGTCCGCTGCCTGCACTCTGTTGGCTGTCCACTGCCTCTTAAAAGTATGTGACTAGCCTAACTTTACTAACAAGGAGTTGCAATGCTATGAAAGCAAATGTGAACTTGGAATCTTAAACACATTGGTCACTTTCTTTTTCTATCATCTCCTTACAGAATCCCTGGTAAACAACTGGCCATGTAATCCTGAGCTCACCCTAATTGCTCATATTCCTGATGAAAGGAAGATTGTGTCTTTTGGCAGTGGATATGGTGGAAACTCACTGCTGGGGAAGAAGTGCTTTGCTCTCCGTATCGCCTCCCGCATTGCTAAAGAAGAGGGCTGGCTTGCTGAACACATGCTTGTAAGAGATATACATATTTACTACACACATTTGGTACACATGAAACATCCTGTAATGTTTCTTTTCAGACTACAATATATGTCTCACTCAAATCACATCACATTACTTTCATACAGATACTGGGTATCACCAATCCTGCTGGAAGAAAGAAATACTTTGCAGCTGCATTCCCGAGTGCTTGTGGCAAGACTAACCTGGCCATGCTTAGTCCCACGCTGCCCGGGTGGAAGGTTGAATGTGTGGGAGATGACATTGCCTGGATGAAATTTGACAAAGAAGGTACTCTACATTTATGTATTTGAGCTATTCTTAATTCGTGATTATAAAGCAGCTGGCTCCGACCTTAATTTGATCTGGTTGAGAACAGGGCTCACCGTGATAACATTTGTGATTAATTATTTTATTTCATTTTTTAAACACCAAAACAATATTAAAACATTTTATGCATATGAACATATAACATATTCAAACGACTCTAATAAATATCCAAATTCCAAAGTTTTATTCTTAATTATTTAATTTCAAACTAATACACTTGGTAGTGTTACTGAAAGCAAGTTGATCTTGTAAACAATCTACTGGATTTGCTTTGTGGAAGAAGCGCCCATTATACGACCATTATATGTCTGAATTCTTAGCGTTCTTTTGAGACACTTTAAGTAGGCAAATCGATCATATCGCTACTAGTAGGAAGTCACAACTATCAAATGACTGGTGCTCAGCACTTCTAGACATGTTGTATGTTCATCAAACTGGCCCGGAGATTACAGTGCTGAGGTACAGTAGGAAATTGTTATGGTGTACACCTACGACTGGCAGTAGTTATTGACAGTATTTAAACATAGCCAGTAAAAATGTAGGTGTTATTCGATTTGTGTTTGTATATTTGTTAAATATACTCCAAAAGCACTTTTACAATTCAATTGTAAATACAAATTTATTTCTGTGTCTTATTTTTTGTGGTTTTAGGTTTTTTTTTCTAATGTTATTACGCTACCTGAATGCTTTTCTATAAAATCAAAATTATAAATGCTCCAAAAATTAGGTTAAATGAATAAACTAGCTACCACACTTTCGATTACATTTTTTTTTGTTTTTACACAAATACAATAATACTGTTTCTTGATTTGCCGTTGATGCTGTACTTTAGAGGTACTCCAATTTCCAAATTTTGAAATTGTGCGAAAAGAGGAGACACTTTTATAAAAGCCCAAATTAAATACTCAAATGTTGCTAAAAGATGGTTATGCTAAGATGAGGTGGAAAAGTTAGAATAAAGCCAAATTGAGAGAAAATGTGATGGAATGTTACATATAGATATGATTTAATATAGGGCATATAAATTTACCCAAACAACTCATTACATTACGAGGGCCACTACACAGCATGTCCAAACTACAAAGAACACACCCATAAAAAGAATGTGAAAGGCTGTACAGATTATTCCACTAATAATCTGATTATTGCCCTAATCATGATAGCCTATGTCATCTAAAGTTTCTTTGCATAACTGTAGTGGATGGAAACACAACTTTAATTCACACTTTATTGTGCTGAAATTTCATAAATGAGCATACCATTTTGCAAAACCTTGGATGGTAAGAAATCTTTGAGTGTTGAAGTGAAAGCACTGAAGGAGAAACAAACAAATAATCTAATGTTATTATAAATTGTACGTGAAACTTGTCTTTTTACTAGGCAACCTTAGAGCCATCAATCCAGAGAACGGCTTCTTTGGTGTTGCTCCTGGAACATCAGCTAAAAGCAACCCCAATGCTATACAAACTATATGTAGGAATACAATCTTCACTAATGTGGCAGAGACCAGTGATGGAGGGGTTTACTGGGAGGGAATGGACCAAAAGTTGCCAGAAGGGGTTACAATCACCTCATGGAAAAACAAAACATGGACACCAGAAGATTGTAAGTGCCTTCTGTCTATATTTCTGAATTACAGCTTATTTGTCCAAATTAGGTCAGTATAAATCGTTTACATTTTTCTCTCAGCTGAACCCAGTGCCCATCCAAACTCCCGTTTCTGCACTCCAGCCTGCCAGTGCCCAATTATTGACCCCCAGTGGGAGTCTTCTGAGGGTGTTCCCATCGAGGCCATCATTTTTGGAGGACGCAGACCAGAAGGTGTGCCGCTGGTATATGAATCCTTTAACTGGGCACATGGAGTCTTTGTAGGTGCAAGTATGAGATCTGAGGCAACAGCCGCTGCCGAACACAAAGGTAAGCACATATATCAGAGATACGTACATTGTATGTTATATGTAGCAATAAATATTTCTGAAATTCCTATTTCTTTCATTTCTGGTACACAGCTAAGGTGATCATGCACGACCCCTTTGCCATGCGCCCTTTCTTTGGATACAATTTTGGTAATTATATTGCCCACTGGTTAAGCATGGAACAGCGTTCCAGTGCCAAGCTCCCCAAGATCTTCCATGTCAACTGGTTCCGCAAGAGTCCTTCTGGAAACTTCCTATGGCCTGGTTATGGAGAGAACATTCGAGTTCTGGAATGGATGTTCCGAAGACTAGATGGTGAGGTTGCAGCAGTTCCATCACCGGTGGGCTACATCCCTGCCACTGGCTCACTCAACATGAGTGGTCTGAAAGAGAGTGTGAATCTGAATGAGCTCTTTGACATCTCTAGAGATTTCTGGGAGAAAGAAATTCAGGATATTAGGCAGTATTTTGATCATGAGATTAACAGTGATTTACCAGCAGAGATGGAGAGACAGCTAGAAATGTTGATGCAAAGAGTAAGACAATTGTGAGAGACAGAAAAGAGAACAGAAAGAACAGTAGAGTGTAGTAAATAAAAGTAAAGTAAAGTAAATACAATTTTTTCTTTTTTGTATCAATGGCAAGTTTCATAGAGGTAGGAAAGTGCTTCCATTTTCACAAATTCAGTGTTTTCTTTAAATAATGAATGTTAACTTGCTTATACTAACTATTACCACCTACTACTTCATATATTGTGTTTATATAAATGTATAATGTATCATTAAGTTATTTATGACTCCACAAAGACATACATTGGTCCACATTTTATATTTCAATGACTGTGCAGATTGATGTGTACTAACATAAGTATTTTTTATATCTTTTGTGATTTTTATTTTATTCTGAGTAGTGAATATTCCTTAAACTTGGAATGTAATAGGTGATTACATTTCCACTGCTCACGAAAATTAGGGGATATTTCAAAATTAAAAATTAAAAAAGAAGCATTTTATTTCATTAAACAAGTGTCAATGAAAAGTCAAAGATTATGCAAACTCAATGATCATGATTGAGTAGTAAGTGTTATATTCATGGAGGTGAACAGAAGCATGTCAAACGGGACAAGAGTGCCCCACATTGACTGTTCAGTCCATAGGACTTGGATCAACAGTTCTTGTGGGATCCGCTTCATAGTCATTTCGAAATATCCCCTAAATACGGTGGCCCAGAAGGGCCAACGCAAAAAAAAATTTTGTGAGCAGTATATTATTCAGAATGTATTAACTCACTGTATTTTGCAATGCAAAAGTAAGATAGGAAATTTATTCATTCAAAGGGATTCTCAGCATAAAATGTTAACGTAAAATGGAAAATTATGTGCTACGTTTACACTGTGAAATGTCTTTATTTGATGTGATCTGTTAAAACTGACTTGTAATGACTACAAAATTAAAATTATATTAATGTTATAGAAACTAAACGGGTTATATTTATTAAATACATTAACTATTGAACTGCTTAGCTGCACGTTAGTGCTTAATTTACTTTTGTGAAATAAGTTACTTATAGTGTTGTGTAATTTTCTTTAGTAACCAGTGTTTTTGGAAAAATCAAGCAATTAATGTTTAATAAAAACAATTGCGAAATTACTCACCTCATTTTCAGTACAAAATGTATAAGAGAATAGAAAATTCCTTCTATTTTTATATAAACCTTTTTACATCTGTACATTTGTATGGATAACTGTGTCCTTTATGATAATATTAGGCTTACTTATTTAGGCAGAAAGTGTTTTTTCTACACAGTCACTCTTCACAGGTTGGTGACTTATAGGCTGCTGGGTTTTTTGTTTATTTGTTTACTGTAATTTAATTATATATTCATAGTGTTACCCCAATGTTCTTGGGATATATCAATAATTATTAAACTGAATCAAATGTACAGTACTGCACATTGTTATTAAAGCAATGGCATATAATGACTATATATAACATATTGTCTTGGCCTAAAAAGGTAAAACTTGGATTCCTCACTCTATGATACTCTTTCCAACTGCTTTTTATTCCACACATTGTGGGCTCTAGCATACACTAGCCTTTTCAAACTGTTATCCTTCCGTGAAAGTACTCTTTCAAGACTGATCAATCCTCTTCTGATGCTAGAAGTGTCAATTGGCATCCCAATGGATCTCTCAAATGTTGCTGTTGTGTAAGTGGAGGTCACACTAAATATACTGCTCACTAAAATTAGGGCATATTTCATTTTGTGATTTTTGTGAGCAGTTTATTCGCTACTGTAACCTCATAGAAGCTGTTTTTAAGTACTGTGTACAAATATGCTGTATTTCTCTTATGCCCTAAAAATATAAAATGGCCTGGTTTGCTGTACAACACAATTCATTTATATCATCATTGGCTATTAAATAAGCTAGTACTGATCAGTTACCACAACCTGAACATTGAATCCAGTGAAACCCCAGTGAAAAAAGCTTCCTTGTTTTTTCCTGATAGTGTAGACTGTGACCAAATGACCTGAACAAAAAAATCCAATGCTTATCAATAACAGACCTAACATTAGGCTTATCTATTTGCTTCAGATGTTCAAGACCAGTCAATCTAATGACCTGTTTACCTCTAATAGACCCCTGAGAGGACGTGGAACCCCAGAGGATGTGGTAACTCAGCAGCTTGCCTTTAATTAAATCGATGTAGAGGTATGCACCATGTATGTCTGCATTACGTTCTGTGAAACAGGACGTGAAAGAAATGGACATTGACCAGATATTACCATAGTGAAATAGTCTCTTTTTGTAACTGTAATGTACTGCATGTTAGCCACAATTCATCTGAGACTGAAAGGGAAGCTCAGCTTCCTCTAAAATGTCAAAAATTAAATGGTTTACATTTGTGTAAACATTTCACTGACTACATATGCATGAGAATACGTTTGTCTCAAAGGAGATTTCATTCAGAATTAGCTACTTCGACTGACTCAATTTTAACTTTTCATAGATTCCAAAAAATGGTTTTCTTATACAGTCTATGTTTAATTCATTTGCCTGTAGAAGCTGAGCATCCATTCACTTCAATGAGATTGCGTGGAACTGTATTTTTCATTGCTCTTCACTGCCTCCGGACTCTCAGCATCTCTGGGGGTGAATGGAGCAGTAGACTGGCCTCGGCTGACCCGAATGCTGAGCTAAATCCTGTTTTGACAGACAGACATTTTGATATAAATACTGTACCTTAATCACTGGGAGCTCAGTCCCATCACAGATTTTACAAATCAAGTCGAAAGACAAACTGCAACCCATTTTTTGGTGTTTACTTGGCCAAATGATGACCATTTTCCATAGCTCATTTCTTACACTGTAAATATAACACAGTCATAGTATTTCCTTGTTTACGTTTAACACAATTTCAACATTTCCGTGTTTGGATTTGATATAATTTAGTTAGTTTGTTGTTGGACAGGTTATGGTTATGGGTGAGAGATATACAGATACTGTGGGGACAAACAAAGCAGTACTACTTACAATTTCTTACTTACGACTTACAAATTCTAAGGTAGTGAGTGTTTGAGTAAGTACTTTAACTCCAACTACTGCTCAAGAATCCACAGTGTATATTGGCTAGTGTGAACATCTGGCCAGAAGAATCACTGCCAGAGACTGCATCAAAAGATAATAACACAGGTCTAGTTATGCTGACTACAAGATAACATGATTTAGTGTGCTGCATTAAAAAATCACATCCATTTACTTCAGTCATGTCCTTTTTTTCACAAAATGCTGTCTACTCATAAACTCTTACAGCAACAATGCATCCTTATTATTTATATATGCTGAATACGCAAATATATAATTCATGCACAAAAACACATGCTGAATATGCAGTCTAAATAAATAATAGGAAGTCTGCTTATTAAACAGTTTAAAACTGCTGACATCGGAATTTTATGGCTGTATAAGCTATGTGAGAACAAACACCAGCATTCAGTTGCTCAAGAGGCTTAGAAGTTGCAGCAAATTTCTCTGTTTCAATCAATTTTTAAAAACAATTTTTAATCTAACACTCATGTAGTTGGAGGGTGTCGGAAGGATCCTGATATACAGTGCCTTGCGAAAGTATTCACCCCTTTGGATTTTTCCCTATTTTACTACATTACAACCTGTATGTATTTT
>JAYJMA010024297.1:0-5000 GCA_036873895.1 Parotocinclus cabessadecuia
ATAAGGGAATAAAATTACACGTATATAATAGGATTTGTTTCTGTACTTTAGGATTCGGTCCCAATAAGCGGCTGCTCACAATAACCGGTGGTCCGATTAACCGGATTCGACTGTATTTATGTTTAGCAAACGCTGCAAAGATCCACGCGCCGATACACACCAGAGACTCCTAAACCGACCGAAATTCCGTTCCGCCCACGCTCCCATCACGCCAGTCCACAGCTCCAGCTCCGTTCCCCAGTGAACCCAGATGTGCCAGGCATGGGCAGCTTCATTATAAAAATAATAAGCGCCCCCGGCGCGCTGACACGTTCGGCGTAATTCGCATAGTGCCTTTAATTGCGCAGGTGGCTCCGTGCCAGGTGCGAGCCAACTGTCGCCCGAGCGCTTCTGCGCCCGTTATCGGCTGGCGTGGAGAAACGGAGCGGATATAGAGGCGTTTGTTTATCTGGGTGAGTGCGTACGAGCGGCGGTAGTTCTTTTGTTCTTTCTGGCCGAGAGCAGAAAAGCTGTGAAGCTCTCTGTGAAGCTCCGCTTCAGATGGTTTCTACGTCGAGGCCTTTTGCTGCGCTCGCTCCAGGCCAGTCTCGCTTTTTGCAGTTAAAGGAGTCAGAGCCGGGGCTGAGGAAGCTGAATGTAATTTTCACAAGCTTCTGATACAGAGCTCATTTTTATTCAAGCTCTCCTGCAGCAATAACGGAGGTGTGAGCTGGCACCTCTATTTCGGCGAGCAAGGAAAGCAGGGAGAGGACGGCAAGCGAGAGGGTGAGTGTGAAAACGTGCAGGAGAAGAAAAGAGAAGGAGAAGAAGGCTGGAATCTGATCTCGCTCGGCCTGTTCTGTCCTAAATCGGAGCATATCCGGAAGGTGCTTATACCTGAGTCAGGGTTACAAGCTACAAAATAAACCCAAAATGGGAATGAAAGGATTTGCTCATGAACCCAAACAGGCGGAGCTTTTTCAGAGCTGGGACTGAGCCAAGATTTGAACCCGCCACTTTCTGGTCAGCTATCGCCACTGTGCAACCACTGGCCCATCCGAGATCGGGAAAGAGAGTACATCTACAGTCCCGTTTCAAAAGTCTAAGGACGCCACTAGATTAGATACGCCATTGATTTAGCAATGCCATAATGAACATGCATAATTATTTCTCAGGCTCAAAGTGCAGAAAAAATTAAAAACTGATATAAAATTGGCTTCTTTACATAATTTAGCAGACGCCCTCATGCAGAGCGACGTACAATTCTTACAGTCTTACAAATCCAAGCAATGGTGGGTTAAGGGCCTTGCCCAAGGACCCGACTGCGGCATAGGTGGGATTCGAACCCTGGACCTTCTGGTCCACGGTCCAGTACCTTAAACGCTAGGCTACCACAGTCGCTCACCGTCCCACTGTTGGCTACAGCGGCAAGCATGTGGGAGCTTCATTAGGAAGCCGATACAACATGAAGAAGCTTGGTCTTTTTTGGAAGGGTAGCAGCCAGGAACCCACTTTTTTTTTCAGCGGGAGAACAGGGTGAAAAGAAATACTAAAGCTTGCCAAGACTGGAATCATTAGAAACGAGTACAGTGGACCGGATTACCTGCATCATGGTTGGAAGATCAGTCAGTCAGTCAACACGTTTGTTCGAATGTTGTTCCACTCCAGCGTGTTTCTGGTGTGTTATAGGCGGCCAATAACAAACCTAATGGTGGCCTAAGACTTTTGGACAGTTTTGGGCACAGCGAAACGTGAAGCGTCTCAGAATAAGGCCTAGAGGGCGAACTGTTTGGTTTTGAGACTTCAAAACCGGACGGCTATGGGCGCAAAGTCAGCCCTCTTGAGACCTTTGAGGAAGAACCCTGAAGAACCCGTAGCTGCTCAGATCAACACACTCTGGTCTTAGGTTCTCCATGGCTCAGGGTTTAAGGTTCAGGACCAAAGTCAAACGAAGCCTCCACCACTGCTGCGGCTATTCAGCAAGGCCTCAGCGAACAGCGTCCTGTGCCAAATGCTGCAAACGTCAACGCACAGGGACCGTGTTCGTTCTTTTTTTTTTTTTTTTTTTTTTCTTAATCCACGGCGGCTCTGTGGGCGGAAAAACGCGTGTTTGTCTTGAGTGTTATTTTTTTCCCTTCATCAAAGTGAGTAGCCACCACTCCGGTGGTGAGGGAGATTCGTTCTCCTTTTGATTTCCCCAGCACTCTGCCGCTATTTCATCTGCTCAGATCAAGGCAAAGCACCATGAAATTAAGTTGTTTTGTTTTCTCCTGAACCCAAATGTAGCCCAGGTGTATGGACAGGGGAACGGGACGGTCCGCTGTGCAACAGCGAGGGTGTATACATACGCTTAATAATCCAATCGTAATCACAATACTGCAGTTATATAGGAACTTTAGCCGAGGGGGATCTGAAATTTTGGTTCCTTAGATCAGATTAGAAAATCTGAATCAATGGAATTGAACTCAGTAATCAGATTTCTCGGCTCATGTATCCCCTTACTCTGATTTCAATCGTTTTCTTAGTCTGTTCATGTACATCAAAGTAACAACGATTGTAGAGCTGCTATTTGGGTTCACTGATCCCGACTCTCTCTTTCTCTCTAATATTCCTTCTTTCTTTCTTTACTTTCTTTCTTTCTTTCTTTCTTTCTTTACTTTCTTTCTTTCTTTCTTTCTTTCTTTTTCCTTTCTTTTTCCTTTCTTTCTTTTCTTTCTTTCTTTCTTTTTCCTTTTTTTCTTTCTTTCTTTCTTTTTCCTTTCTTTCTTTCTTTCTTTTTCCTTTTTTTCTTTCTTTCTTTCTTTTTCCTTTCTTTCTTTCTTTCTTTTTCCTTTCTTTCTTTCTTTTTCCTTTTCCTTCTTTCTTTCTTTCTTTCTTTCTTTCTTTCTTTCTTTCTTTTTCCTTTCTTTTTCCTTTCTTTTCTTTCTTTCTTTCTTTCTTTCTTTCTTTTTCCTTTTTTTCTTTCTTTCTTTCTTTTTCCTTTCTTTCTTTCTTTCTTTCTTTTTCCTTTCTTTCTTTCTTTTTCCTTTTCCTTCTTTCTTTATTTTTTCCTTTCTTTCTTTCTTTCTTTCTTTCTTTTTCCTTTTTTTCTTTCTTTCTTTCTTTTTCCTTTCTTTCTTTCTTTTTCCTTTCTTTCTTTCTTTTTCCTTTTCCTTCTTTCTTTATTTTTTCCTTTCTTTCTTTCCTTCTTTCTTTTTCCTTTCTTTCATTATTTCCTCCTTCCCTCCTTCCTTCTTTCTTTATTTCTTTCTTTCTTTGTCCTTTTCTTTCTTTCTTTGTTTTTCCTTCCTTTCTTTCTTTCTTTATCTTTCCTTTCTTTCTTTCTTTCTCCTTTCTTTCTTTATTTCTTTTTCCTTTCTCTCTTTCTTTCTTTCTTTCCTTTCTTCTTTCTTTTTCCTTTCTTTCTTTCTTTCTTTTTTTTCCTTTCTTTCTTTCTTTCTTTTTTTTTCCTTTTCTTTCTTTCTTTATTTCCTCCCTCCCTCCTTCCTTCCTCCCTTCTTTCTTACTTTTTCCTTCCTTCTATTTTTCTTTCTTTTTCCTTTCTTTCTTTCTTTCTTCCTTTCTTTCTTCTTTCTTTCTTTCTTTCTTTCTTTCTTTCTTTCTTTCTTTCTTTCCTCCCTCCCTCCCTCCCTCCCTCCCTCCCTCATTCCTTCCTTACGTTTTTCTTTTTCCTTTTCTTTCTTTCTTTTTCCTTTCTTTCTTTCTTTTTCTTTCTTTCCTTCCTTCCTCCCTTATTTCTTTCTTTTTCCTTTTCTTTCTTTCTTTTTTCTTTCTTTCTTTCTCTCTTTTCTTCCTTCCTCCCTCCCTCCTTCCTTCCTTCTTTCTTTTTCCTTTTCTTCCTTTCTTTTTTCTTTCTTTCTTTCCTTCTTTCTTTTTTTACTGTACAATAAACAACATTTTTTTCTAATATTCTTGCAACTTGGTTTTGTTTAACCACTGATTATAAAAGGAAAATACACTTTACCGTTACTATTTAGGGATCAAGATCTCAATCGCTTACATTGTTGTAGGTTGTGTGTTATGGTGTGCTGTGTGTGTGGCTCCTACTTTTGAGCAGGTTCACTTATTTTTGGGTGTCCATAGATCGGGTCGCTTGTTTCTCTCGTGGGGTCTGGCAACCCTGGCATCATTTCAGAAACAGCTACCAAACACTTTTTTATTTATTTATGAATTTCATTATGTTGTGCCCCGTTATTTATTGCTTTTATTTATTTTTCCTATGTATTTTGTCCGTTTTCTGCCTCTGCCTGTTTGGTCAAGCTTTCTATGCTTTGTTCGTTTCTCTCGTTTCTCCCTTTTCTTCTTCCCTTCTCACTTCGTTCTTCCATATTCCTCCCGCTTTCATTCTTTCAATCTTTTTTCAATCTGTCTTTCTGTTTTTTTTTCTTACTTACTAACTTTCTTTCATCTTTGTACTCCCCTTTACTTTTTTCTTTCTTTCTTTCTTGCGCACTACTTTACTTTCTCCCTTTCGTTATTTGTTCCCAGAGACCTGGTTGCTTTCCTCTCCAAGTGGGATCTGGCAACCCTGGATTTACCACCAAAATGCCTACCAAGCTATTTTTGGGGAACCTGAGATACCCTTACATGGTTTCGAAGTCCATGATGGTGTACTCAGGCCAGTCGATGTAGCAGACGATGCGGCCGGGCAGCTCATCCACGTTGGAGTAATAGTACTGCGGGAAGGCGAGCAGCAGAGCGAGCACCCAGATCACACTGATGATCACTTTAGTCTGAGTGGACGAGAGCCGCTGCTTCAGCGGGTGTATGATGGCCATGTACCTGCAGGGGGCGACAGAGAGGTAAGGAGGTTAGGAGCAGAGAAAACACTCTCTAATAGGTGTGTATCCACTCTGGTCTATCAACAAACTGCACCAGGAGTCACGTCAAACTATTTTTAATTCATCTGAATTCATTTGTAAATGTTCATTGGTCATTATTTATTCATCTGATTTTCCTTTCTCTTTTTGTCTATTTTATTTAGATTATTACTTCTCCTCTGGTCGTTTCCTCCCCTTTTC
>JAYJMA010024307.1:0-12011 GCA_036873895.1 Parotocinclus cabessadecuia
ACACACTCACACACACACACTCACACACACACACTCACACACACACACTCACACACACACACTCACACACACACCCACACACACACCCACACACACACCCACACACACACCCACACACACACCCATACACACACCCATACACACACCCATACACACAACCATACACACACCCACACACACAAAGACATGAAGAGTAACAAACAGATGGACTACAAAGTCCAACAAAGTGCCCCTATGCACTGTAGTAAGAGCTGTTAATAATATATACAGTACATTACAGTACAATTACAGAATTTTATGCAATTCAAGCAGTATTCTAAATTTCTGGAAAGATCAACAGGATACTGGACTGGACCAAGATTTGGACAACTTTGGAGAAATTATTAAGTTCATGTTTGCCAATACAATCCTGAGAATGACGGCCTGACATTTTGAAATGCTTGGTGTCAACTAAGAAAATGACAAGAGAGACGCGTGGAAATTTGAGTAGATCAGAAATAAACAAGGCACTGTCCTTTTGTGTCTAGGACCAAAGTCTTTTTTTAAAATGAATGACAGTATTGGACAGCTTTATTCATGAGCCAATCATTTGAAGTCAGTCCGAAAATGTGGCATTAAGAACAGATAGGAGAGGTGTGCATATGGGATTTGTTACACGTCACATGTTAATGCAACATTCACTTTAAATACGTGAGCACACTAGTAAAGCCTATGTGTACCACGTGACTTCTAAAACAATTGTTTGTCATTAGGCTTCATGTGAACAAAGGGTACATGGGGTAGGTCACCGTGTTTAGAACTTCCTAGCATACAAGAACTTTCTGTTCCAGCATGACTGCACAAAGCAAGGTCTATAAAGGCATGGTTCAGTGGTATTTGCGTGGAAGACCTTGACTAGCCTGTGAAGAGCCCCTGACTTCAACCCCATCAAACACCTTTGGGATAAACAAGAATGAAGGCAGGCCCTCTCACCCAGCATCAATGTCTGCCCTCTCAAAGTCTTTTCTGGATCAATGGGCAGAGATTCCCACAGATACAATCCAAAATCTTGTAGAAAGCCTTTCCTGAAGAGTGGGAGCTTTTTATAGCTGCAAAGAGAGGACCAGCTCTATTTAAGGCCTATGAATTTAGAACGTGATGTCATAAAATCTCCTCTAGGTCTAATGTATCGCAATACCTTTTAATTTATGGACTACGAATCACAAGGTTATCAATTGAAATCTCACCAAATTGCCACTGTTGGGCTCATGGCAGTGCGCTATTTGGAACACTAAACCAAATTGTTTTGTGCTCTAATACACATCTCAGTGTAGAGTTTTAGGTTATGATTGTAACTACTTTCCTATAGCATTTTCTCATATATTTGTGCACTTTCATTGGTTACTGGTACCAAGAAAAGGGATCAAGGAGGTGCTCTAAGCAGTGTTCCAAAATTGGACGGCGTACACAAAACCCGGCCAACTTTAATTACAGCTCAGAAGATGGAATTGTGAAAGAGGAAACTAACAAAGTTCCTCATTTTTCCCCAGAGGCAAAGAGTGCACTACCTGTAATGGAATGGAATGTTCTTGATCCAGGACACTTTTTGATAAGCAGGAAGGCTGAGCTGGGATCCTCCAGAGTGCTCCACTCTAAAACTTGCTCCAGGATCTTCTCTTTGTAGTGTAATGGGCGTTCTAAAACAACCAATGCACCATATGTTAGACAGTGAAAGTGTGCAAACTCGGGGTGTTTTTCTTTATTTAGCTTTCACATATGGTATAAACTGTCTACGATCAGCAAGTGTTCACATGGATTAGACTCGCGAGTGTGAATTTGTGCATGCATTTGTGTGTATGGCAGACCAGATGTAAGCAGTGGGTGGCATCTTCCACAAATTAACTCCAATCTCGCAGAAATTTAATCTCCTTGACTGTGGCTTTTTCATCAATTAACTCAGAAAATTCCATCATTACGAAAAAAAAAAAAATCTATTACAAATTAAAAAGCTGTTTTTTGGCCTCCATGTGCACGTAATTATGTAGTGCAAATTTGCAATTATCCCCAGCCAATCTGAGTCTGATTAGAAAACACACTCAAGTGCAAAATAGATCTATTATCCAGTCCTAATTTGCAAAAGAGGGAGGGGGTGTAACATGGTGCATTCTACTGGCAAGCCATAACCTTTTCTTCCCCCATACCTCTAATCCTACCAGAGACTGTTAATAGTTTTTCATAACCAGGAGGACTATTGCCATAAACAGAAAGCACACATCTAACATGACAGTACTACAGCTGCTACAGACACGAATGATCTGACTAATGGGTCTTTACAGCTCAAAATGTTCAAAAAGATACAATGGGTTCTGTTAGTTACTGATCTCAATAGCAGTTCGCCTTTAGAAAAGTGTCTGCTCATGTTACATACCCAGTTCCCCTGTCTCAATGACCTCAAATGTTGTCCAAAGGGCATGAGAGCTTGGCATTATGCCCTTAATCTCTAGAGTGCTGTCAGTCAGCTCTTCACAACTCATGGTGGGAGAGATCTAACAAACAGAGCAACATCTTAATATCATAATATGTTTATAACCTCAAGGATAATGATGAGAAAATGGAAATTTCACTCTCACACTGGCACACACGGATACAAAAGCACACAGACACACATCCTTGTCATAGCTTTCCATTGCCATCATGCTTACCATATCAAATTACTGCTACACATACACACGTGTAGGTTCTCGAACATCCGGGTCATTGTAAACTTGTGTTTGATTTGAAAACAACTGGACATATCAAAAACATTTCACTCGTCATCCAAAAGGCCTCTTCTGTTCTAGAACCTGATGGGGAGTCCCGCATACTACATCTCTACTAGTGTTGTTACCTTGCAGGTGGTACTTGGAGTACTTGACCACTCTTTCGATAATGAGTTGTTGCCCCCACCCTGTCAGTGTTCAGGGTCACGTGGAATTTAGGTGTCAATGGGGGTTGATCTGTTTAGGAAGGGATCTCAAGACTGCTTTGTAGGTGGCTGATAACTGGTGTCATAAACACATCAATAGACAAGATGGGTCAAGGAATCTCAGGACCACCTCCAAGCTGACAAGCCCTTGGACTTTAAATACCTGCTACTGCTTCCTTCAGAACGAAGTAAAAAATCCATCAACTCAAAACACACCTACACATACCATTGTAAAAGAATATAGGATAACATGAAGCATGTAGGCATTAAAACCTCCTAACCAGGCATTTCATGCATTTCTTCTTCTTTACTTTCTGCCCTGCCCCTGCATTTTTGTATGCATGAGACTTTTGACTATTTAATGTACCTGACATCAAACAAATCAGCACTGAAGATTTGTTTGAATAAAAAGCTATTTAGTTATTTTGAGGTCATTTCTGAGTAAGGCTTTCAGAGTAAATACAAGACTACAAACTCCCCATCAGAATCTGGCACATTCTCTACCAAAACTTTGACAAGGAGGTCAGATTAGAGTTCAGGGGTTTTACTGCAGTCTCTGTCCGTCTCTGTCCGTAAACACAAATCATCCCAAATATTAAAACAACTTGGTCTGTAACTATGTTTATGTAAGCTTTGCACGTCAAATTAAGGTCCACATAAACGCCTGGATATAGGGTTTCCCAAGAAAATATTACTCTGAGCATCACACTCCCTTCACCAGCTCACTTTCCCATAGAGCATCCTGCTGCCATCACTCCCCTGGGTAAAAGGACTCACTGGGTCTAGTTCTGGTGGGCATGTTTGAGACACTACCTGCTTTAATCAGCCATCAGAAGTACACTGTGGTTATCAAGGGATACAACAATACTTAGGAAGATTGTGGCATTTGTAAATGATGCTCAATTGCTATTTAGGGGCCCTAAGTGTGCCAGCAAAATCCCTTTGACACTTCTATACCTCCACCAGCCTGAGCCATTAAAATAAGGCAGGATGGACACATGCTTTTATAATGTTTATGCCAAATTCTAACCCTACCGTCTGAATGTCACAGCAATAAATGGGTCATGAGCAATGATTTTAGAAAACTTCTACAAATTTTATGAACACATCTAAATTCAATCCTCGGTTGCCTGTTCTCAGGTGACATGATTGGCACCCGGTGTGGTCTTCTGCTGCTGTAATCCATCTTTTTTTTACTTCAAATATCAGTTTAAACAAGTCTGGTATCTCTTCTGACCTCTGGAATCAACAATGCATTTTCGACCAGTGAACTGCAACTCTAATTTTCAGATCCTGAAATGCTCAGACTAGTCTGTCTAGCACCAACAAACGTGCTGTGTTCAAAATGACTTAAATCACCTTTCTTCTGCATCTAAGGGCATCATATGACTAGTTCCACAATTTCACAAACCTTTATTAAACAGCAGTTTTCTGGCACCTTCTTCTCCAAGTAGACCTCAAAGATTAAGTCACCTGCTTGAGAAAACTGCACACACAATGCATTTGGGTTAGAGAACTTCATCAGGTAATAACATTTCAGCGTTAAACCTATAAGTGGACTTTATATGTACACTGTATACGAGGAAACCAATGGTCTGCTAGATCATCTAGGCACAGAAATAAATATTTTAAAAAGCAAAAGGTGCGGCAGTGCATGTCTGGTCATGGATAACACGATGATTTTAAACATTGCATAAAAGGACTTAACGAATGCATGCGCTCAAAGCTATTTGGTTAGACTATATGAATGTTAGCATATTCTTTGACATTTTCAACCCTCCTTTAGAGCCCTTTAACATTATTAAACCATTTTTACTATCCCATAAAGCAGTCTTGCATTATCCACAAGGAACCGTAAACAATGCAGAGTAAACTGTCCAAACTTTACAGTATTTCCTTGGGACATTTAGAAGTAATGGATAAGGAATCATTTTTATTGTTTGTCAAATAACCGGTTCTGTGCTGTTCAGCAGTCAGAGAGCAGGTCATACGGTTTTATTACACCGCTGAAATAAGAAGTAACCAGCAAATTCCAGCCAGGCAAACATTTTAGCAGTGTCGCTCTGCCACAAATCCTCACCCCCTGTTTTCCTAGCATTGTGCCGCAATGTTTTCACCTTAATATTTAATACAGATTTAATAGAACTCATTACTTATTGTTACTTTTAGGTCCCAAAAGGGGAGAAAAAAAAAACAATAAAAGCTGAGTCATGAACATCGAGAAAGCTCAAACTAAAGATTTAACAACTGAACACAACAGACATCATCAGACACACATATTTTACTATACTCCAATCCATTTTAAACTACCGAGTCCTTCAATAAAGAAAGAAGCAACGCTAAGGACAACTCCTCTATTGTCCACTTTGGCAGACACATTAGTGATGAAATATCAGAAAGTGACTAAATGTTTCATAAAAGGCCATTGAAATGTGTCCACTACTCACTTTGTGTTGGGTTATTGCAACTTTTTCTTTGTCTTCCACTTAGTCTTTGGTGCCATTAACAAAAGTAAAGTTATTTGAGGCCAAATGAGAGAAAGCAGAAAATTATGCAAATTTCCCAACAAACTGTGCAATGCAACTGCAGCTATTATGATTCTAACAAAGAGTAATCAACGATGTATTCAGCTTATGCTGGTGTCTCTGAGTGAATCTAAATAATCTGGAAGCACACATCATCTCACAGAATGACTTTACCCACGTAAGCACAAGTCTCATACATTGAAATTTGTTTAGACATTTCCAAAAACCTACTGTGGAACGAGATAAACGCAAACGATTCTACACAAAAAATGTGTACGCACAATCAGTACAGTCCAGACCTGTCAAACACTAACCACTGGCATTTCAGTGCATTCAGTCATTCCATCGGGAGTCTTTAAAAAAAACGTCTGTAAAACACATAAGGTGCTTAACCATTAACCTCCTTCTGTCCTCCTCGCCTCGCTCTCTCGCTATGCTATCTGCTCCCGAGCGTTTTCCTCCTTTCATTTGTCTTAGCAGGATCCCAATTTTCCTCATGATGTGAGGGAACAGTAATAGAAATGACCCTCCAAATAGCTGACCATTTTATTCTGTTTGGATAAAGTCAATGTGAAATCACTCGAAAACAAAAAGAGATGATAGAAAAAAATTGAGGGGCCTAGATAGCATTATATGGAAGAAGAATGACACCCCGTTATCTGAAAATTGTTTTGTCTAGCATAATGTGGTTGTTGCAGTCGTGTCACTGTTAAACGTGAAGTGAAGCCAAGGCTGGTGTGGAAAAGCACTAGAATAAAATAGTAAGTAATGTAAACGTTGCACTGATTTGTTGTGTTGAAAAAAACGTTTGGAAGAGAGGCTTTGTTAATTTACGTATTAGTTGAAATAAAGGTCGTTCATCCTTTCATGCTGCATTTGTTGTAGCCACGATCAATAAGCTTGTTTTTTTGTTAAGGTTACTAAAACCATCAGATGTTACACACCAAAACTGCATTTGTCAAGTCAAGAAAACTGAACGTTCCTATGGTATTTAGCACCGATGGTAGAACTCTATTCTTTGCCAACTGGGTGGTGCCATAGAAAAACAGAAATCTAGGAAATTGTCAATCCTGACTACGAATATAGATTAGATCAAATATTTCCCTGTTTTAGCCATGTAATAATGGCCATATGCTATTTCTCAATCCCCTTGATCCAAAAAAAAATATAGAATTTATATGCTGCCTTAAAAAACTGGAAAAAAACAGCAGCTTCTATTGTCTTTGGAGGCAAGTATTTAGTTTGACCTCAGCAGCAACAGCAGGATCTGGCAACTTTATTGTGATGCCAAGTTCACGATCCTACAGTCTGAAGAAAGTACCAGGAATGGCCTCACTTGAAGGTTAGCAGCTATAAAATCACTTTCAGATGTTAAATTTCACAAATATTGAAATGAAGCTCAGTGAAAAAGATTGGTCCGGGTTATCAGGTTATTCTCGTCAGCTGTGGATCGTCACTTGTGCATTACTAACGGCAATGCATTATGAGACTGTAAGAATTCACTCCATTATGTTTCTAGATCCAATAACAAAATGGCAAAATAGTGTATTATATAAAAACTGTTTCCTGACAACTAATGTTTTAGATAGAAGATGTAATTCTAAATAAGACTGACCTTGTTTTATAATATTATTATATAAAAAATGCTAAAGAAAATAAGACAATCCCATCTTGGTGGTTGCTCTTCTGTTCTGACCACGGCAAGAAAACGTAATTAGGTTTCTCAATTTCTGTGATGAGTGCAGAGCTTGTGAAAAGTAAAAACTCTTTATAAAATGCGTGAAATTTTTGAATTTATGAAATATTATTACTAATATAACAACTGCTGATGGAACCCAACCCAACAAGTGTTGCTACTTGATTACATACTACATTTTACTTCATATGAACAGTTGGTGCTGTGCCATTTTTAGAGACAATGGCCTTCATGCAGGACATCTCAGAGGCTCGTGAAGGCTGTTTGCACACTTCTCTCAATCTTTTCTGGCAGGGTTAGGGTCAGGTGACAGAACAGACCATTTCATTACAGGGAACACTGCCTCATTTCCTCTCCAAATATCTCCAGCAAACTTGGAGGTGTGTTTGGGGTTTTTTAAATCAAACACGTGGGAATCTTCTAAAAAAATAAAAAAAAACTTGAGGGGGCAGTGTATATTAATGAAACAAACATCACAACTCACAATTATCTGTTTCTCCCAGCCTCCTTTTAAACACAAACACAGAGCGAGCTTAGACTTACGGTAATGTCCTTCCATCTGGTGATACAGCGGTTCTCTCTCTCCATTTGCCTGACTTGCTCCTCATTGACCTGGGTTTAAAAGTAAACACAGACAAAGGAGCAGCTTAGAGACAGGACTAAGCAGAACCTGCGTACTCGCATCCCAATAGTGCAGCTTATGCATAATAATTCTGTAAGCAACTGCACCATGTTATCTAAGGTACAGGTAACAATTATGAAAACCGCATTGCGCATACAGGTCTCTGAATGTTGAATTATATCAAACCGACAGAACCGTGGTTCGGTGGCAGCAAGAAAGTCTTGGGTTCAATTCCAGGGTGGAGAGTCCTGGGTCCTTTCTGTGTGGAGGCTGCATGACCTCCCCGTGTCAAAGACATGCGTGTTAGGTTAATTGGTGTCTCTAAAAAGTGGCCCTTAATGAGAGACTGTGTGCGCCCTACGATGGACTGGCTCCCCGTATAGGGTTGTTCCTGCCCTTGCGCCCAGAGTTGCCAGGTGGGCAGCAGCTGGTCAGTGCCCCCGTGTGGAATCAGCAGAACATAATGAATGGATGGATAAATCAAATATATACTTTACCTCTTAATACCCACAGTGCACATTTAGGTAGAAAGTAAACGGTCCCTCTAAAATACTGGCCCCAATAAGCATGGGCAAATAAGCATGTTCATTCGAACATTCTCACTGAGGTTGGGTTTCTATACAGAAACTGGAGCTCACTACCTATATGGGAAGAACAGCTCTCTAAAATTACCATCACCAGAACTAATAGACATAAGAGCCCATTATATGAAAAACAGTCCGTTATTGGTCTTGTGACAAATTTTACAACTCCTACTATTGCAACAAAAACCTATATTGATCAGTCACACTTCAAAAAGTTGAAGTTTGATTCACCTAACTGGAGCAACGTTCACTACTCCATAATCTAGAGCTTTTCATCAGCATGGTAAAATAAGCTTGTTTGAAACCTGTTCAGTCAAAAACAATCTGCCACTCTTAAAAAAACGTTATTAAACTCATTGTTTCAGTAGGCTGTTTGTAACTTGACTGAGAGTGATTCTGCATTTTAGCACTCTGCTGTCAAATGTTTACCTATGAATACTGTTTATCTGAATGACTTGTTTGATTTTTGCTACTTTTTTGCCACATTTTGTATCTTTTCATCTGGGTAGAATTCATTACGATGACTAACGCACTAACATACATAATACGAAAAAATTTACATTTTGCTTCTACACTGTGTGTGATTGACAATGTGTGCTTGTTCTGTATGTTGTCATGTATTTGAACAAATGAATGCCACGTGCATTAAGCACAAAAAAGGAATAAATCCATGAGTAAATGAAGAGCTATGATGTTGTGTATGTTCTGGAAGGAGTAACAGAGGTTTAGGTTAGCGATGCTGTCTATACCTATTCAATACCTATTACATTTTTGTATCTTTTGTATGCAGTTTTTTTTTGTAAAGAAATACCCTTTATTTACATTACAACGTAATGCATCATTAAACAGTAGTGACGTACCTTTCACGGTACATTTAAAGAACTTTTGCAATAAGGAACTACAATTAACATGTACAGTCATTGTTTCTACATATGGTCATACATTACATTCCTCGCATTAGTCAAAGTCACAAAAGCACTGGTGAGTACAGTTTTAGCAGACGCCCTTATCCAGATTGACTTACAACTGATAGAATCTTACAATCAAGCAGTTGTAGAATAAGGGTTTTGCTCAAGGACCCAACTGTGGCAGCTTGGCAGAGGTGGGATTTTAACCCTGGGCATCCTGGTTAAGAGTCCAGTACCTTAACCGCTAGGCTCCCACCGGCCCACCATTGTAAATACTACAGTATGGAGTATCCATATTGTAATCCCAGTTTATCTCTTAATCTGGTAGGTCACATGTTAGTTTCGCAGTGAGGGGGGTGAAGATGTAGGTGATGTAAATAATAGTGTTGTGAGTGGAAAACTAACAGAGAATATCTGGACGTAGTTGTTGATGAGGTCCTCCACAACACGCGTCTCCTGAAGTGTGTGTCCTCCTGTCTGGAAGAGACACGGCGAGAACACGCACGCTAGATTAGGAGTCTTCATCTGGTTAATGTAAGAGCAGCTCTGGATCCTGGTGAGAGACAATAGCATGTTCCGAACACACTGAGTAAAGAGGGGGAAAATGAGAGAAAGTTTAAAATGTTCACTGAAATGATAAACAAGTTCTAAAGTTCTCCAGTTTTTGAACCAAAGGTTTTCACTGAAGCACGCTCACTCACACACACAAACATTTACACTACAAAACATCAACAACAAACTATATAAATATATCAGTTTGTGAAGAAAACAAAACAATAAGTGTGCATCCTCATCAGGGAAACATTAGTCCACATCCAAGTCTGCCAAGAAGGCCAATTAAGCTTTCTCCAAACAATTAAAGCCTTTTTCTGAAAATTTCAAACAATCTGACAAGCCTGCTGAGGGTTTCTGGGAAAACATGTTCCAAAGCAGCTGACATTTTGACAAAAGCTAAAAACCTGGGCTTACACGGTGACTCAAAAACTTTCTTCAGAAGAGCTTAACACAAAACAGTGTGGACCCTGTACACAAGAAAGTGTGTGTACCTGTACAGGTGTTGCAGTAATGCAGCCAAAGTTGCTCTGCTGATCTTGGGCAAACTCTGAATATATGTGGAGTACTTTTCAATCCTGTCCATCTCATTCTCTACATCTAAAACGAGGACAGAAAAAAGACAACAGAACTCAAACAACAAAACAAGAAGAAAAAATGGGGAATGTAAAATCTAATGACAAACCAAGCACAAACCCACGATTCTTACAATTACTTTGACTTGTATTTAACTGTAAACAATATGAACTTAAAGACATTCCAAGCTCTGTCTGGTCAACTTAACAGTCTGATCCGTCCCAGGTACCTGAACCCAAAGAAGTGTTTCGCTGTAAAACAAATGCAGGATTAAAGCTTTCATATTCAAACCTGACTGTCATCGTATCCCAGACGGAACCTGAATTTGCCATTGAAGACCATATGGTTCCTGGAGCGGTCCTGATTTCTCGTTGACAACACTACTGCAAACAAAGGTGACGGTCGTTGGCAGGCAGTGGCCAGTGAGACAACAAATTTCCTACTGCTGAACACCTGGAATCATCCGGACGGAGAAAGGGGTGCGAAGTGAAGGTGGCAAAACGCAAATAGATGGTGAGCAAAACATCGAAACTAAGCCACCTCTCTCAGTGCTGTGTCTGTCAGCTTGGCAAAATGTCTTTGAGTGAAACATAGAGGTATGTCTATCAGTCACTGATTTCACACCACTTCCCAAAATTAGAATATGAGAACCTTTTAATATGGCAATATGGAAATTTTTACACCCCATATAAAAATACAACCCCAGGCCTGTTGTAGCCTAGCGGTTAAGGTACTGGACTCTGGACCAGAGGGTCCAGGGTTTAAATCCCACCTCTGCCAAGCTACCACAGTTAAGTCCTTGAGCAAGACCCTTAACCCACAATTGCTTAAGAAATGTAAGACTGTATTAATTGTAAGTCGCTCTAGATAAGGGCGTCTGCTAAATGCTGGAAATGTAAATGTAATGGAAATGTATTCTGCTGAAGCAATCTTTCTCACCATGTCGTGTGGAGTGACTTCAATTCAAATTTATGTGTCAAAGCAACCTTATAGGATCTTAAAAGGCCAATCCCAAACTGAGCGAGCCTAGGGCGACAGTGGCTAGGAAAAACTCCCTGAAACCTTGGGAGGACCAAGACTCAAAAGGGAACTCATTAACTAGATTTTAATTAAATAAATACTTGAGTCTAAGTAATGGCAAGATTAAGTAACGCAATTTAAATCAATAATAATAATACTTAAATTAGTAGTAAAAATGGGTTTAAAAACAAAAACAGATCATAAAATGAGCGACTTTTTGCGTTTTGCTTCGTGATGTGGCAGGTTTGAAGAGTTCCTGCAGAGGAAGTGGTCTTCAGAGAAGCGTTTTGGCCTGGAGGGCTGCGAGAGTCTGATCCCCGCCCTCAAAACGATCATCGACCAATCCAGTGCCTGCGGCGTGGATACGGTTATTATGGGAATGCCACACAGGTACAAGGCCAGTGTTTTTTTTCAGTCGGCATGGCACCGTGGTTTTTTTTTTTTTGTTTGTTTGTTTTTTTTTTTTGTTGTTGTTGGGTTTTTTTTAAGAGACTTAACAGACGTGATTTGGCATCAGCAGAGATAACTTTGCCTTAATCTGCCTTTATCTGTATAAATGTTAGGTTACATGTGGTGGCTTTCTT
>JAYJMA010024318.1:0-12011 GCA_036873895.1 Parotocinclus cabessadecuia
TTGCTAAACTGGCCCTTACTGTGTGTGCGTGTGCCCTACAATGGATTGGTGTCCCATCTAGGGTTGTTCCTGCCCTTGCGCCCAGTGGATTAAGTGGAAGATAATGAATGAATGAAATCACATTTCTTCCCTCATTGTGATGCTCGGTTCAAACTTCAGCAGGTCATCTACATACCTACAGCTGTACTTCACATGCATCCACTGAGCGTTTGTACTGAGAGCACACTGTACGCTATGCCACACATTGGTTTGATGACTGCACTCTGGTTAGTGAGGCTTGTTCACCAGTTGAAGGCGTAGTTTCCCGCGGTCCTCTGAGTTAAGTCGTGATGCCGCACCATTGCAATGGCGTCTCACCTACACGCTCGGCTTGTTAGCTTGAAAGGTCGTTACGAGCAAGCAGCAGCACCTATAATGGTTAACGGACGCCAAAAGTTGCTGCACAATGAGAAGTGTTGAAGAACGAACCTCATGTCGGACCTGTGGCAGGACATATTGCGTTATATGGAGCTTTGCAGTACCGGGCTTATTTAAATGACGTCGCGGTGTAAATATTGACATCGCTATGCCGAGTAAGCGGTCTATTTAGCTTATTTGTGTGACTCAGCCAGATAGAAATACTCGTTTTGCTATGGTTATATGTCAAACAAAATATGTTCTTAGTTTGTTACTATTTGTGTAAAGTGTTAGGTTGTCACTGGAGCCGATAATCTGCTAGAATGACGGCTGATGAGGATAATATAAATGATGAGAACTCTCCGTCATCATCACCTCCACCTCTGCCTCCCCGGGAGCGTGTACCTCTGCAGAAGAGCAGTGTGTGTTCTCGGTCCTACTTTGTAGTGGTTATGGTTTTCTTCCACGTCTACATCCTCAACGTGCTCGCACTTCTACTGTATGTGCATTACAACAACGCGTCTGATCCCGGAGCGTCTAGTAGAGAGATCAGCGGCGGGATCAGGGCACATAAAGCCGCGGAGCCACCCGCCACTAATAGCCGCTTTAACCGGGACATGCACCTGCCACGCATCGAAGGAATCCGGGTTAGGATTTGTTTTATTTTATTACGTAATGATATGTAGTTGGCATGCTGGTGAGTGTAGTAAATGCAATTAAACAGGCCAATTTGTTGTGATTTCATATCGGGCAAACCGTTAAAAACCTACAGTATAGCTTTCTGTACCACACGTCAAAATAAAACTAATTTACTATATTAATATTTCATTTATTATATTTACTATATTAATATTTCATTTATTATAACTTAGTTACAGTGAAACTTTGTGCGCTCTTAGAATTGTATGTACTTCTGTATAAATATAAAACATTTATCACAGCTGTCATAAAAGTGACCTAGATAAAGAAAAACAAACGAGATATGTGACATGACATTTTTATTCAGTATAATGATGTAATTTTGCATGTCTGTGCATGGAAAAAGTATGTGAACCTTTAGGATTAGCCATTAATGTGAAGGCGAACTTGGTATCAGGCGTTTCCAATCAACTGAATGACAATTAGGCTTGAGTGGACACAGTGCTGTATTTAAACATCAGGGATCTACCAGAGGCTGATTTTCAGAACATGTTTGTGGAAGTGTATGAACTGATAATATTTCTGAGAAACCACAGCTGCTGTACAAATTGAGGAATTTCCGGACCGCTGTTACTCTGTTTGTGAGACTTGGTTATAATAAGGATAATAACCTTATCAGACCACAGATGTTTATTAGATGTTCTTAGATGTTGTCTAAATGCAGCACTCCACCTGGGGACTGAACTCAGAACCTTATGACAGTGAGGCAACATTGCCCTTAAATCACCATCTCCTAATTGTCATGCCTAATAAAGTGACTTGTAGAGTACTGTGCAAAAATCTTAGGCCATAGCCTAACCATGGTATATTGGCAATGATTAGACCCAAAACTTTCAAGCTTGGATTTGTCACTCTATAATACTAATTTCCATTGTTCTTTACTCCAGTCTTTTTAACTTTAGTGTATTATAGCCTCCCGAAAAAGTGGTTACTTGATAGTTACTCTTACAAAAAGACCAAGGTTCGAAGGTTTGTCTGCCTGTAGAAGGGTCAGCTGGGCATCCAGAAGAAGCTGCCAAATGTTGCTATAGCTATAGTAATTTGTTTTTTTTTAATGCTGCATACAAATTTCCTGAATTTTCGTATTGTTATTTAATAAATGTACTTACAACTTATTATATCAAATAATTATACTGTATATACAATATGTCATTGGACATTTCTAAAACAATGATACATCTAATCTAATGGTGGAAACCCTTGATTTGACATGCTTTTAAGATTAATTACAATATCACGCACTTTTAAAAGACCAGACTTGATTCTGTGTAATTAGAGTAGTTAGTGAACTGTCACTTTCCTAGAACTATCTTGTCTTAGATTGTGTTGTATTTATTATACTTGATTTTTTAAAAATATTATTATGATTATTGTATTTATTCATTTATTTGTTGTTACACATATTTCATATATTGTTGATGGTTACAGTAAAGATTTATTTTCGTGTTTAACTGTCCTTTTTCAGGTTGGTCACGTTCAAAAAGTGGCTCTGGTGCCAGGAAAAGTGCATGAGATGAAGACTCGTAGTCTGAAGCCTCTGCTCTTTGGTAATCATCTGTGCATGTCTGTGTATGTCTGTTGGTTATTGGCGTGCGTTTTAGACGTTTAACAGATATATAAATGTTGTGATGTTGTTGTATGTGTGGTTGTTATTTGGTATATGCAGAAATCCCCGATTTCCTCTCTGAGAAGGAGTGTGCAATGGTGGTGCGTTTGGCTCAGCTGAAGGGCATGGTGGAGAGTCAGGTCATGGTGCCTGAGGGGCAGGAAGAACTCAACCAGGAGCTCAATCTCAGTGCTGAAGAAATCTTTCATTTGCTCGACCTCAACCAGGATGGCCAACTGCAGCCACATGAGGTGTGTGTTTTTATTCTTTGTGGCATATTTTCAACAATGTGTTGAAAACATTCTTTTTTTTTGTTTTATTAATTCATAATTAAATGGCTGCGTCACTCAGCTGATGCAGATTTGTTGCACATCCATGATGGGAATCTCCCATTCCGCCACATCTCAAAGATGCTCTATTGGATTGAGATGGTGACCCTGTTGACCATTTGAGTACAGTGAACCAGCCCATATAGTATCGATAACTACGTCTTGTTTAAAGTCACTTAAAATATCTTCTTCCCATTTGTGATGCTCAATTTGTCATCTTAACCTGCCTAAATACATTAAATTGCTGCCATGGTGATGGTCTAATTAGATGTTTGTGTTAATGAGTGGTTGAACAGGTGTACCTACTAAAGTGGCTGGTAAAATTCTAATCGCTAAACACTACACTCACAATCTATGTGTGTATAGCTAATTTCATATGTAGGAGACATATGTAAAACATGACTAAAGGATGGGCAACATGGTGGTGCAGTGGTTGGCACTGCCGCCTCACAGCTCCAAGTTCCCCGGGTTCAGTCTTGACCTGGAGCTTGTGGAGTTCCCAAGGTTGTTTGGGTTCTCTCTGGTTTCCTCCCACATTCCAAGGACATGTGTGTTAGGTTATTCAGTGTCTCTATATTGCCGTGTGTGGGCCCCACGATGGATTGCCCCCCTGTCTAGGGTTGTCCCTGCCTTGCTCCCTGTGTCACAGGCTAGGTATCGGCTCTCCCACAACCCTGTCCAGGATTAGCCGATAAGATAACGAATGAATGACAGAGACTTGAAATCTAAAATTAAAGCAGAAACATAGGGAGGTAACATATGGCAGTCACTGCATGCGACAAACTAAAAATTTATTTTGATTACTTAAGAAATAACATGCTATTAAAAAGCAGAGTGATAAAGCAAAGTAATTCTGCCTGTAACACCAGCCTTTTCAGTTTGAATGGAAATTAGTAGCTTATAAAACTTTTTTTTTTTTTACTTCGTCCCACCTAGATAAGGCTTTACTCATACTACTGTATTTATTCAAAAGTACACAATAAGTGTAACTATTGTAATTATTTGTAAACAATATGAATTGTGATTCAGATTTTCAAATACCTAATGTGCTTAAATGCCCTTACCTAGTTGGAGTTTATATTTCTGTCAGCTTGTGGTTATCTGTGCACGTGTGTGTAACGCTTCATTTTGTTTATCTTTGACCAGATAGATAATGGACAATTTGTTTATCTTTGTTGTGATATGTTATCATCATGCAATTCCTTCCTCCAATTCCTAGATCCTGACACATTCCAGAGTGAGAGATGGAATCTGGCTGACTCCCGAAAATCTTAGGGAGATCTACGCCGGCCTCAAGGCAGACCAGGATGGTAACGGTAAACTGCAAAGATGTTAGATTTATAATACCGTGTAGTGTCTGAAGGAAAAGATGTGTACATGTTCAGACATTAGTCTGGAAGTAGGAGCCCATTTTACATTATGGACAATAGGTAAATCACTACTTGGTGACTGTATAATCGAAACATATTTGCAAATTGATCAGGGTGCTCTAGCAGAGTCTTCTTCTTAACATGTATACCGTTTCTTTAAGTGGTAGACACAGCACTGTAAAATAAACTACCATGAAATCATAATTAACACAAAACTACAGTATAGAGTAAGTAAAAAGCCCTTTCAGATCGACCATTTGTCAATGGTTTAGACAGCCGGTTAAGGGATTAATATAAAAAAATGCTTCGATTGCATATCTACATGATTGTGATTTGTGTGCAAAAATTGATGTGCAACTCAATTTGTGCAACTGGGAATTTAATGGGCAAAACCCTTAATCATTGCACAATCATTTTTTACACAAATGCCATTATTACAGTCATTATATCCCTGTGAACTAATAATCAAAATTCTACAAATGGTTTTTTTCACGTTGAATATCGCTCACCCCTTAAGACGGGTTAGTCAAAAATGTCATTTGTGTGTGTATCATCCCGTGTGTGTGTGTGTGTGTGTGTGTTTTCTTCAGGTCTCTTGAGCCTAGAGGAATTTAGGCAGCTGAGCACTGATGCATTCCAGCGTTTTCTGCTCCAGCGAGGGGTGAACAGGACTCAGCTGGTGAGGAACAGCAGACATACATGGCTCTATCATGGTCAGGGAGCACACCAGGTATTCCAAGATCTCCGAAGCAGGTACCTGTCTATATTTTACATTTACAGTTACACAAATCATATTTGTTCCTTCTTTAGAATCAGAGTATGCATTTCTGTGGTGTAGGGTCACACGTTTAACAAGGCTTCCTAGCTCTTTGGTGGAGCTGAGTGAACCCCTTCAGGTGGTGCGTTATGATGAAGGAGGTCATTACCATGCTCATCATGACAGCGGGCCAGTTTACCCTGAGACAACCTGCACACACACTCGCCTCGCTGCCAACTCCTCCTCCTCACCCTTTCAGACCTCATGCAGGTGAGTAATATGTAAGAACTTATGCTGGTTTATTATTACGTTTATAAAAGTGGTTGAAACGCACAAAACTAAATACAAAGTAAAAAAAAAAGTAGAACATATACTGCTCACCAAAAATTGAGGATATGTCATTCACACATTTTTGTGAGCAGTGCATTTCAAGAAAAATGTTCTCCCTCTAATGACCCTCTAATGACTCATTATATAAGCAATTTTGTTTTATAATTTGAATTATTATTGTTGTTTTTTTTCTACTACTAATTTAAATTTAATTAATAATTTGTTATTTATTTTAAACAAATTTTCCTATAATTTAATATACATTTAGTATTTGTCTATTTCACATCTAGGCCGCCCATGGAGGATGGGTCCTCTGTTGAGTCTTGGTTCCTCCCAAGGTTTCTTCCTACCATTTTGGGGAGTTTTTCCTTGCCGCTGTCACCCTGGGCTTGCTCAACTTGGGATTGGCCTTTTAGATAATATAATACTGTAAAGCTGCTTTAAGACTATGCTACATTGTAAAAAGCGCTATATAAATAAAATTGAATTAAATTGAATAAATTACGCAGAAGACTGCTTATGCTTTAAAAAAATAATATCTTTAATAGAAAAACGTGAATAATGCAGGTAACGTAAGTTTTTATTAAGTTAGTAACTAATGTGATTACAAAATATTTAAAGGTCATGCTTTACTGCGTTAAAGCAAAAAGGAGTCGGATTACTGTAACATTACTTTGAACTGCGGCAGCAGTGGGATTTTGTTTGCCCTCTGGATCTTTTGGGTTTTTTTTTTTTTTTGGTAAAGGTGTTTGGGTCTGATCAACACATGCACACTTCTTTGCTTCTCACTAAAACATTTATACAGTAGATGAAAATGGTAGTTATTAAAGTTTGAAAAAAAAAAAAAAAAAAAAAACGTTTTTAACCATGTGATAGTGCTGAGTGAAATAGAGTACATTTTACAGGTAGGAAAAAGTTTCCCTCAGGAAATAGCATGGTAGTATGGAAACGTTTAGTTGTTAAAAGCATACCCGTCAGTTTGTGTGTCACACAAGACCTTCTTGTAGGGTCAGCGTATTTGCACTGCAAAGCTAGGAAACTTAGAATAAGCTATTAATATAGCATCTGTGTTAGAGCATATAGGAGTTGCTTGCCAAGCAGCCAGCACAAGTTATTTTATAAATTAGCTAATACAACTACGGTCTTAGACTCCCAAATGTGTACATTGTTGGGGGTTTTGGAAGCCCTAGGGTACATGAGGGGCATAGTCAAGGAAAGGCTGTGACAGACAGAGGTCGAGGAGTTTGCCGGGAATGTGGGTGCAACAGACATTTTAAACGGGATCCATATCTGAAGCAAAACTAGAGGGAGCTGGTTTAGAAGGCCCAATGTCAGCTCCTTCTGATTTACCTGACCAGGGCCTGCTATTAGCGACACCCCCAGGAGATCATGGGTTTGGTAGTATATGTTTCCGCTAAGGAGGGTTCCACAAGGGACATCTCTTAATCGATACTGGGGCATGTTTCCATATTTTTTTAAGAAAATGTGGTTGTAATTTACAGTTGGTAAATCTGATCTTAAAAGTTATGAGGGAACGGGTGGCTGTGGCAAATTGGGGGTGAGATGGAAATTTAGGGAAAGTGGCTTACTCTGTAGCCGTTCATAGTAATGTTATCTCTCCTAGGAGTGAGGTGATAATTTCAGTGTTGTGGAGGGCTTATTAGGAGATAGTGTGGAGTACGTTTCAGCCATCTCCTCTGACAGAGGGGGACATAATGGTTGCAAGGGTGGTTTGTCAAACCTGCAGGGACATCTGCAAGTTGGTGCTTAATGAGGCAGAAAATGTCCAAATATTAAAGCAGGGCACAACACTGGGTACTCTTGATAATGAACCTTCTTGTAGCCCTTGGGCAGCAGGTAGTTCCTGTACAGAAAAAAAAGAGGTCAGGCTCAGTTTGTGTTGTTCAAACGTTTTAAGTATGTCATTAGGTTAGCTCATAGCCCATGACAAATGAGGGTGAGATGAGGTTTAGGCCAATCAAAGATTAAGTTTATTGTAAAGTTTAGCAAAACACATAAGTAAAATGTGAATAGGTAAGTGCAAACATTACTAAACGATAAACCAAACAAATGACAAACTAAGTCATTACCTGTAGAAGCAGAGAGAGAGAAAGAAAGAAAGAAAGAAGCAAGTGAAAGCCAAGCTTAAATAGCAAGCCCAGGTGGCTCCAATTACTATGGCCCGCCTTTGCCTGCAAAGGAAACTGAACCTGCAAGGCAGAGGGGAGGCTGTAACACCACCTTTTAAAAACAAGGGACACTCTCAACCTAAATTTTTGGCCCAAATAAAATTTCCAAAGCTTCCCAAACAACTTGGATACCAGTCCTGGCTCCTAAAAATTCTCAGCATCCTCCAATCAACTGTCCATCCCTCCACCTCAGCAGTCTTGGTACCTGGGGAGCAATTTAAGAGGAGGAGGAGACAGCCAGCAGAAGGAAGAGGAACAAGAACATACAAAAAAAAAAAAAATAGTTCACCAGGACATGGATTCAGCAGTAATGTTATCCCTACCACTAATGTGTCTAATATCAAGGTTGCAGGGCTGTAAAAAAATGCCCACTGCATCAAGCGCTGGTTAGGATTCTGCAAAACTTCAAAATTGTCAGTGGGTTATGATCAGCAAAAACTGTTAGTGGAGTCAAACCAGAACCGACAGACCTCAAAGTGCTGTAAAGCCCAAATGAGACCCAATGCCGCTTTTTCAATAACCAAATAAGTCGCCTGATGTTTATTAAATTTTCAGGAGAAGAAGCAAATAGGACACTCCACTTAATCACGGTCTTGCATAAGACAGCTCCAACACCTATCTGACTAGAATCTACCTGCAGCTTGAACAGTTGACGGTTGAAAATGTGGCACCACTACAGAACAGTTTACTGCCTCAAATTCTTCCTGACACTGAATGCTGATACTTCCTGAAGTGTCTACAAAAAGCAGGATAGTACCCTGCCAATCCCAGGAAACGCACCAGTTCCTTCTTTGTGGTGGGCTGTGAAAACTGCTTCACAGCTGCAACTTTTGCCCAGGTAGGTTACAGTTGCTTGGCAAACTCACACGTTGCCAAATTTACAGTGAACACACCAGACTGTTACAAACACAGCAATTTTACATGTTCTTCTAGTTAGTGGCACCTGCCAGTATCCTTTGAGAAGATCAAATTTGCCAACATACCGTGCTGACCCCTCTTGGTCTACACATTTTTCCAACCTTGAGCAAGGAAAGATCTGCTTTGGTAATACCGTTTTCTTTCCAGTAATCAGTACCGGTTCTAACATTTGAGTTCGGCTTCTTGACTAGAAGACACGGGGATGCCCAATTTGAATGGCATGGTTCAGCAATACCATGGGCCAGCTTTTTGTTTAACAGGCTTTGCTTTTCCGATGTCGTGTTCTATCAGAGGAGTCTTTGTCGGGGTGTCAGAACAAAAACCAAACTAACGCCTAATGAGTGCTATCTAGTGATGGGTCTGATGACACTGAAGCCTCAACGCTTGCACCAAGAATTCACAGACAGCAAGTCACAGACTGCTTCCAGTCTAGAGTCATTAAGAATGAGCAAACAAGGGAGAAGTAAAAATAGAACCCCAATCTGACTGGATGACTTAAGGAATACCAAATATTGAAATAAATTGAATCCAAGCATTAACAGATTTAGAAGTTTCAGTGCAAAGTGGAAAATCAGCAGGATATCTAGTTGCTTGACATTACAGTAAGTGAGTAACTTTGCTCCGGCTTGTACCGTGGTAATGACCCAACAATCAATGACAAGATGTTCAAATGGCTGTCCTATAGCTGGTATCAGATACATGGGTGCTGACTTTACTTCCTGATTCAACTTGCTGGCGAGCTGGCATGTAGACAATTCCTTATTAATTTCAAAACCTCTCGTTTTAAGCACAGTTAAACTAGACCTGATCTTTTAGATAAGGAAATTCCTTCTTCCAGCAACCCTCAACTAGACGATATTTACAGGTATTACTGTTTACTGGCCCTTTTCACCCTCAATACCCAAATGTTTTTGGGGCCTGCAAGTAGAACCCACAGACAGACGAACAACCAAGCAGTAGACCAATGGTTAAACGCAAACATCAAATCACACAAGAACTCAGAAAAAGTCTGTGAATGCAACAAAAACTTCAAACTTAAAGCTTAAAACAAAAACAGACTATAGGCCTCAAGAACAAGCTTGTAGACTTTCAGTACTGAAGATTTAACTGTAGCATACACCCCTATCAGCTATACTGAGTGCTAAAAAAGCAACAACAACAACATAGTCCTACCAAAGTCTGACCAACCTCTACCATCTGCTTTTCGCTCAGAGTGAAATGTCTACATGTGACTCAAATTTAGGCAACAATCGGAGATTAGATGCAACATCCACCAGTTCTCTTGCATTTACACCTGCTCTATTATTTGTACACCTCAACCTCTAGCTCAGACTCAATTCAGTTTTATTTATATAGCGCTTTTTACAACTTAACATTGTTTCAAAGCAGCGTTACAGTATTACATTATCATAAAAGGCCAATCCCAAGTTGAGTAAGTCTAGGGCAACAGTAGCAATGAAAAACTCCCTAAAATGGTAGGAAGAAACCTTGGGAGGAACCAAGACTCAACAGGGACCCGTCCTCCATGGGCAGCCTAGATGTTAATTAAATAAATACTAAATGTATATTAAATCATAGCAACATTAGTTTAAAAGAAAGAACAAATTATGCACGGCGCATATACAGTGCCTATACAAAAATATCTTTTGACTTACAGTCAGACTTTCTGTTGGATTTCTGACCGTGACTTGGTCTCTGTAGGACATTCACCTTCCTATCCTTAAGCCACTGTTTTGTCTTCTTGACTGATTGCCTATTAGTGTTGTTGTCATGCTGAAAGGTGAACCTTCTGCCCATTTCAGATGTTTAGCAGAGGGTCACGGTTTCCTCAAGAATCTGGATGTACTTGGTAGAATCCACTTTCCTATCAATTCTCACCAGTTGCCCAGTTAAAGAAGAGAAACACCCCCATAATATAATGCTGGCACCACCATGCTTCACTGCCGATATGTATTTCTGCTGGTGTGCTCCGTTTCGTTTCAGCATACATGTCACTTGGTGGTCCAGTCTTGGCTTAATCTTAATCTGACCATGAAAAACCTTTTGCCAAATGGTATTACAGCGTTTTTTGGAAGTTGACTGGTTGCACCTGAGCAAAGTTCATGATGGTTACTGTAGAAGGTTGATTACTTTTCCAAAGAATATTCTAAAGGTTTTTTAATTTTGATTATGAGCGTTGTAATGTGCAAATAATGTTGAAAAAAAGAATATTTGCATCATTTTCATGATATAATGTGACAAAAGGCCAGGATTTCAATCTGGTCTGAATATGCATGACTAGAATCCCCATAGGTAAGCAGGGAAACACTGACTCTTAATGTTCCACCATAACAGAATACAGAACTGGTCAAATAAAATAATAAACACAGCTTTCTACATATAAAATATATCATATACTGGTGATCTATCTAATCAGGATTTAAATAATAATTTTATTCATATGCTATTTTACAAAGATGTACGGACCTGTGCAAAAGTCTTAGACCACCACTGAACATGTTGTTTTATTAATGGAATTAATAAATAAAAGAATTAATGGCCACATAGAGCATATTGTAGACGAATTTCAAACTTGGACTCGACCCTCCATAATAATCTTTTCCACTGATCTTCATTCCAGTCTTTGTGAGCTTTAACATATCATAGACTTTTCACCCTGTTCTCCTTCCGGAAAAAAAGTGGGTTCCTTACTGCTGCTACCCTTCTAAAAAGACCATTCCTGATCAAGCTTCTTCAGACTGTAGAAGAGTCAACGTTTTGTCCAGATGAAGTTATCAGATGCTTGTAAAATATGTTACAGTGATACCTTGGTTCTTAACCACCTCGGAACTCATCAAATTCAGTTCTCAATGCATTGTTACTGGAAAAATTTGCTAGATTCACAATTCAGTGATTCAGACTCACAATAGTCCTTGCTCAGTGTGCTGTGTTTATCGAGTTTTGCTTTATTTTCACTACAATAATCTTAGTGCAAATAAGTTACCATGGGTCGATAACGAAAGCTAACTGAAAGAAAATGAATCCGTTTGGCTTTCAGTCTGAGCAGTTGAGAGTCCACCAACAGTAAACTACAATGAGATTTTTCAATACTTTATTCAAAATGTATATTTGTGTTTGTGATAATGTGTAATAGGTTCTGCTATGATACAGCTTGTTAAAACTTTATTAATGCATATAATGTACAGTGTGGATTCTTTGGGGGTCTGGAATGGATTAACCAGTCAACATTATTACTTACAGGAAAAAAAAACTCACTCAGCGCTTGTCTTTTTCCATATTCAACAAGCCTTTTGGAATTAATTCAAGACTAGAACCGAGATACCACTGAACTGTACTTCCTACTTTAGTTAGAAATTTAGACACAGCATTCTTATTTACTCAGGTTACTTATTTACTTAGTTAGATTTAGACTATGAT
>JAYJMA010024339.1:2500-12010 GCA_036873895.1 Parotocinclus cabessadecuia
AAAATGCATTTTTTTTTGCAAAAAAAAAACAAAACCCTGAACACATTATAACAATTATTCGCTGTGTCATGTAGCCCAGTAGGACAGACTACTGCGGACCACAGTTCAAGATATTTTTTTATCTAATAGCACATGATTGATGTTAAAAATGAGTGAACAAACTGCACCAGGAGACAAAATAAAAACACCACCAGTGTCACATCGTTAGATGTGATGACCAGATGTCAGTCGGTTTGCCGACATCTCACCGTTTGCAAACTGACCACCTTGCACCTTGTGAAGATTAGGACAAACTTTGTGAGTCACTTGTCTATGACAGGCTTAAACCAGCCAAGGTACCAACACAACAAGACACTCAGCAAACCTTAGTGGAATCATTCTACAAAAAAAGTGCCTGACGACAAGAAAAGCAGCATATGGCAAAACGTAACAAATGCTGTCACCAATTATGCTGTGAAAGACACGTTGCCAGTTCTGGCAGTTAGAAGCAGAACATGGGATCGATGCGATGAGGGAGCAGAGCATTTGAACATAAAGTTGCTGTTCTCTTTTGCTCCAAAAGTGCTTCCTTACTGCTCCTGTACAACACGTATCAATACCTACTGAATTGAACTACACCAACCAACAACTACTATTTTAATTTAGATGTGTCAGTTTTGTCAGACTTTGTTTAGAAGTGCAATTTGTCAAATCTATGTTTATAGACGAAGAAGCAAAGCAGACATGAGTACAGGCAGAGAGGGACAGATCTGAAAACATAAAATAAGACAGGAACTGGACTGGACTGGAGTGTAAATGGACTGTGAGTGACTCACCAAGGGGGAACGCGAGGGATGAGTTCAATTTAAAAGCCGCACAGCCTGGCAATGTCACCACCTTGTTATAGCGCTGTTTGTGATACGCTCTGGTAAACGGTGCTGAATAAACATATGTTCAAAGAACATATGACTACTTTTTTTTGGACTACTTCACGCACAAGATGTACAACAAACTGCCAAAGTAACCTCCAAGTACCATTATCAATAAAATCCCAGAAAATACTAAGATCATCCTTAATATTTTTAGTACGTATTTGGTTAGTAGATAGGAAAGAAATAATCCATTTTAATTTGTGGGAACACACGATAATGATTACTAATCGGAAAAGCAGTTTTCACATACACAATTCATTTACAAAAAACACACACAAGTGGCGAGTCTGCCTGAACTGAGCCACTAGCCACTATCAGAGAGCCAGTGCAGGACGATCACTACAAAAGCACATCATCACAAAAAGCCCGAAGTCATCTAAAAAATCTAATGAACCAGTGACAAAGACACTCCACCATCGCACCAGTTGTCAACACTATGGGGAGGGCCTAATGGAACTCGCCATACACCCTTTTTGATGTTTGATGCCACATGGTTCCCTTATCTTTAAAAAGGCACGCTATATGGGGTACAACACTGGTGCGGTGGAATTCCATTCGGAACGTAACCACAGAAAATGTGACGGAAGTTAAAAAAAAACAAACAGCTGAAGCCCAATTAGACCAATTAAAACGAAAATAAATTGCTCAAGCAAATGAGGCCCGAGTAAATGTAGCATGTTAACACCCGCATTTGAAAACCGGTTACAGAACAGAGTAAACCAAACATGGCTATGACAGTAACTGTGAGTGAGATACATCTGGTTCATGTTAACCGCTGGACGTGCACGTGCGAGTGTTTGTCCTAGTTCTGCTTGCTTACATATTGAGGCTGAGATGTTTTGCAGGATGGCGGGTCCATCAGAGAACTTTTGTTTTAATAACAGAATAACTTTATCCAATTAAGTCAGGCTTTTTCTCTCACTCCCTCTCTGTCTCAATCAGCGATGTTTGGACTGAGAGACCTGTGATGGATGCGTCCTCTGTAATCTCCTAGTTGACTTGGAGTCCTGATATGTGCTGTGTCTGGATAAGCTCCAGTATAAGCCTCTGATTTGGAGCCACAAGGTTGGAGGTGGGGATGAAGGAACGTCCACGGAGCCAGATTAGACGAGAAAATGTCATGTCATCGCGGCTTTTGCTCTGCGAGCAGCCAGGCCTGACCCTTATTATAAAGGAATGTGTCTGGCTGAGGAAAACGCGTTTCGGGGCAAAAGAGCCCATCTCTGTTAAGCACCAAGTTTGTCCACTTGCCCTGAAGTACGAACATAGCTTTCAAACGTGTAAAGTTAAACTCCATAAATGCTTAATCACTTAAGAGCTAGAACTATGCCTGTTTGTGATTACTCAAGACTTAATTGAGCTAAGTGTTCCCGTCAGAGGCTAGCGGGTATCTCCTGGAACATCCTGTTGTAAAAGTGTTTATTTATTGGCCATGCTCCACCTGCTCTTCCTCAGGGTTAGACGGGGCAAAGGGTTACAAATGAAAGGTTATGAGCCGTACCTACGTGCGGAAAGAAGCGATAGTAGAGATGCAAAACAAATACACTAAATTCAGACTCTGAGTAGCCAAACAGCCCACGGGGGCATCCATTCAGTTCACTTTGAGCTGGGCTCCCTCCTCATACTTGTAACAAACAGAACAGGGAAAAAAAAACCAAGTACATGCTGACCTGACCTGGAGAGAACTACTCAAACACTAAGAAGCCAGTACAAGAGCAGTGTAGAATAACACAGAACACTGGAAAAACAAGACGCTACGTTCTGCTAGTACAGTGCCTTGCTTAAGTACTCACGCTTTTCAAATCGTCCACATTTTGTAACGAATCTGCAGTAGTCTTTGGCCACCATTAGATTAGGTATAGCATCATTTTTGCAACCGTATAATGACTATATAATAGAATTTCTATAATGTCTCTGTATTAGAATACAAGCAGAAAATACAGGACATTTTATAGAAAGTATCAAAACTGAAGAATAAATCAAATTCTGTTTTATTCTGTTTTAGCAAAACCATTGCTAAAACAACACAATCTAATTTTGACTAGACATAAAATTCTGTAAAATATTGAAATTCTGAGGAAACTTGGGGAACATTGAGTTATTTCTATATATTTTTAAGTGTTTTTTTTTTAAGTAAATATATTTATATTTTTTAAGCTGTGATTGTCTCATATGACCTCAGTATAAATCCACCTTATTCTGAAAGGAATTTGTGAGCCTACCTACACAAAATGCATGAAGGTCAAGGAGATTTGAAGACTGGAACACATTTGGTGGAAAATACTGAACATTCAGAACAACTGAACTGAGCCCCATTAAAACCATTATTATGACAAAGCACAACCATGCCTCTGCTTAGATGAGGCCATCCATCAAAGGTCAGTGACTGATTAAGGAGGACAATAAGTATGGAAGCAACCAAGAGGCCAAAGGTTACTCTGAGGGAGCTGAAGAGATCTGCAGATGGAAAAAGCTGTGCACAGAATAACTTTTTTTTCCAGAAACTCAATAAAACTGCGCTTTGACAAGAAAAAAAAAAACATTTCCCTTAAGAACAAATCAATTTTGAATTCATATATTGAAGACTCTGCAAACTTCGGGCACAAACTAAAAGCTGCTTTTCACCATGAGAATTCCATGCCCATAGTTGAGCTTGGTGATAGCAGCAACATGCTTCATCTGCAGGGACTTTGAAACCGTTCCGAGTTGAAGGCAAGCTGGAATGAGCCAAATGCGGGGCAATCCGGAAGAAAACCTGTTCCACTATGCAACAGATCTGAGACTAAGCAAAGGTTTAATGTTAAACAACTTTTGAAAGGCTCTAAGCATGCTGCCAAAGCTACACAGGAATGGTTCAAAATCAAGAATCTCAGTGTATGTGCATGTGGCTAATCAAATGCCAGACCTCAATCCGACTGACAGTCTGTGACAAGAATTGAAAATTGCTGTTTACTAATTTTGCCAGTAAAATGGGCAAAAGCCTCAAGATCCAGATGTGCAAAGCTGATGCATGCATATCTTAAAAGACTTGCAGCTCTAACTGCAGCAAACGTTAGTGTGAACAAGTATTTGATATAGGAATTGAAGGGGGATAAATACTTTTGCAATGCATAAGATCTCTGCTTATAAATAGAAACAATACAAAAATATTGTTCACATTCTGGTTGTGAAGATACTTATATTAGTCCATTGGTAAACATGGCGGTTGAGCACATTGTGAAGTCCAAGTTGTAACAGTACAAAATGTCAAAGTGTTCAAGTGAATACTTATGCCAGGAACTGGTTCAATCGGGTTGAATCTGAATTATCTAATCTAATCTATTTTCCCTGTGGTGCCCAATAATTAAACAACCTAGAAATGAATTGAACTAAACCAAACCTATGGATATGCATTATTCTATACTGCTCAAAAAAACTCTGTTGCCTCTGACCAGAGAACAGCAGTGGGCTACAGTGCAAGCTGCCTTGTCACTTTCCCAGAATGCTCTGTCTGCTAATCAGCTTCTAATTTCTTAGTCTTTTTATACACTTAGTGTATAAAAGAGTGGACATTGTTATTGTTCTCTGCTGCACCTTTGTAGTGGGGTAGCATTAGGGCATTATATGTATGTTTGGGAAGAACTGAGAACTGGCCTTACTTTGGGTTCCTAATGTGGTGAAAAAAGAACCTTGAAAACCTTGAATCTTGAAAAAGGGGGCACAATTCTAAGAACTATGAGAATGTTCCTCTGGTGTGATTTGTTTGTTTATTTGACTCCTTTAATGTCGCTATCGGCATAAGTGGCCTCTCAGCGACACCCACAATGTTATATCCAAACACAAGTTTATCTCAAGACTAGTCATATATATATATATACGAACACACACACAAGGCAATGCCAATTTAGAGTAATCAGTTAACCAAACAGCATGTCTTCAGACTGTGGGAGGAAACCAGAGTATCCAGAGTAAACCCACACAGACACGGAAAGGACCCAGGCTGCTCCACCCTGGGATTGAACCCAGGACTTTCTTGCTGTGAGGCAGCGGTACCACCCACCGAACCACCGTGATTTATTTATTTGTGATTTTATCATGAAAAATTGTATTTTTATTATTTATTTTCATTTTTATGCTATAACATGACAAAAGGCAAGTGAGTCACTGTGAACCACTTTTTACTTCTTGTAATGCCTTCATGAAATTTTGCTACAATTCCAAAATCTAAAAACGTCTTCCAAGTATTTACATGAATACAATTTTATCTTCTGGCACCATGCGATGTTTTCTTTTGTTTTTTTAGCTATGCTTAAATTTCCAAATCAACAAATGATACTAAGGGTTAAGGCACTCCCTGTAAAACAAAGCTCCATATAATCTGATGAAAACAACGCATGTTATTTTTTAGTATGATTTTATACCAGAAACAAAGACATATCCAATTTAAAAGCTGGACAAAAAAATTCCTAAATGATTGGATAGTTTTTTTTTAATTGCAGCAAATAAGGACCACTTATGAAAGCCTCACTCTTTGCCTTCTTGTCTAGCTCTGGAAATCGTTCAGTACCACAATCACAGCACTTTTCTGGGTCTGCTTAACTGCCTCATAGCGGTTCGGTAAAAGTTCTGGCCAATGAAACACCTCCCTGTGATCCATGGTAAAGCGATTCCTCCCTGAATAAAATCAGGAGACTAATTTCCCTTCAGTCTGCATTACATATGGGCTACAGTAAAAGTTTCAGCGCTGTAAGGAAGGGAGCTATGATCCTTGAATGGCTGTTTGAAATGCTCACAAATTCATTACATTCTGATCGGGTCTTGGCATCAGCGAGCGATGGAAATGAAACATTTCATTTTGATTAAAGATAAGAGCGAGTGAGAATAACATTTAACGTATGCTTTCATTGAAAAGATTCCAAGTTACACGGAGATGTAGTCGTATTTGCTATTTTTGTCTCTTTCCCTCTCTCTCACTCTCATGCACATACAACCATGTAACCCCAATAAGCCAAAACATTATGGCCACCTGCTCCATGCTAATGTTTAGGTCTTTGGCACATGCTAAACTGACACCCCCATAAATACCTGGACCCAAGATTTCCAAGCAGAACATTACTCAAAGCATCACACTCCCTCCACCAGCTTGTCATTTTTTCACAGTGCATACTGGTGCCATCACATCCCCAGGTGCATACATACCCAGTCATCCATGTGGTGTGAAAAAAAATGGGACTTTTCAGACCAGGCAACCTCCATCCATTGCTCCATGGTCCATTTCCACACTTGTATGCCCATTGGGGACATGGGTTAGCACTTTGACTGGTTTAAGGTTACATAGCCCCATGCTGAATCATGCATTTTGTCATATACTACTTAATTGAAACATTTTCTGAACAGTGTTGGTATGAAGTATGCAGTTTCCAGTGCTCTGTGGTCAGAAGTTTACCAGTTATGTAAGGATAGTGGAGATTTAGGAGAAATTAAAGTGGCCAGTAGGTAAATTCAATTGGTCTGTGTACTGTTAGAGGGGCGATTAGCACAGAGATGTCTTAAAAGTTCACCTAAATCAGCTTTTAATAAGATATTGGTCTAATCTATTAAAATATAATTATTAAGGTAGGCCAAACCTTGATCTGCCATTGAACTGAAATATAATATTAAGGTAGGCCAAACTTTAATTTGCTAGAGGGCTACTCAAAACCCTCATCTGTCCAGTTGCGTTTGGACTGTAACCCTCATCATATTTGGAAGAATGTGTCTTAACTGTATCATAAATCTGATATCTGTACAATCAGTAACCATTGCAAATATCACTATCAGCCAGGCACCAGTCTCTATCACCCTTACTTCAAACAAGATGATTCACTACTAGTTGCATTAGAGAGCATCAGGGTATCTTCAAGACTCTGCAGTGGAAAAAGACAGCAATCCACGCAGCCACACGCCTCCACACATGACTCAAGAAGAAATGAGAAAATTAAATCCAGAGCACACACTCCTGATGGTTCTTACCAATGAAACGATTTCAGTAACACTTACCCTATTGCACTGGTTCTGCATTGTCTTGATCATCCACCAAATATCTGTCTACTGAAGACAGTATGCCTGTGACCTTATTGAAATATATAGTGACTAAACTAATCAGGCCTCATTGAAGTCACTGTGCTGTCTTACGGCTTGAAATTAAAAAAAAAATGTAAATATTCTTTCTTAAGCTTGACATATTTTGTCTTACATCTCTGAAGTAAGTAGATAACAGTTCCAAAGTGTAATATAAAAAAATGAAATAATAGAATAAACGACTCTGAAAAGGGATTTAATACTTCAAAGAGACACATTTTTCTTGAAAACGACAGTCAATCTGTCTGGATAAGTCTTTACCAGTTTTGCACATCTTAGCTCGGAAATATTTGTCCATTTTTCGTGTCACAATATGTCTATTTAAGCAAGCTTGGTGTTCAAGCAGCCATTAACAGGTTTTCTCTGAAGATGTAGGTCAGAATTTGTTACAAAATGCACTTTTGTATCCTTAATCCACTGCATTTTTGAAGTGATGTGTTTAGAATCATTGTTGTACTGGAAGGTGAATCATCTTCAGCTGTTTAGCTAGGAGGTAACGATGTATTACTTGACCACATCCAATTTCCCTTCAATCCCGGTCCCCGATGAAGGAAAAACACTCCAACAAGGTACGGTGTACTATTTAAAGCTTGTGTGATTGGTGTTCCATGCATAAACCGACCAATCTCAAACATAAAGACTTGGAAGTGCTTCCAAGCTGTAACTGGCCTCTTTGTATCTTCTCTTTATTCGTTTCTGCTTCTAGCAAGTCAGTTCATTGCCTTTCTGCCCTGCTGTCCTTAAATAAAGTCAATAGAATTGCCAACATTGCCAAGTTGGCCAACTTTAAATAAGAACATTGTCAGCTTGAACAGAATTTTGACTTTAACTCCACCAGACACCTTTAAAGTTAATTGAAAGCCCAAAAAGGGGACAGGGCTTATTGTCTAACCCAACCTCAGAGTCATGTTCCAAAATCTAGTGGAATGCCCTTTTAGAAGAACAATTTCTCATAACAGCAAATATGGTTGCAAAACTCTGAGCTACAGTATGTGTATGATTTGTATGATGTTTGAAAATGTTTATAAAGATTACTCTAAGTGGGCTAATCACTTATCCAAGCCAGGCATTTGTTGTTGTTCTTTTTCTTTTGTCAGTCCTCCTGTTCGAGGTCAATACAGCAGATCTTCCTGAGGTGGGTGTTAGGTATGGCACAGGTCAACGTTTAACAGCCCCAAACCATTTTTCCAGTGTATCCAAGTGTGTATGCCACCCTGTTAAAATATTAAAAGGCAAGCCTTGTTCCAAGCTTTTTATGCAGCCATCTGTGCCTCATTGCAATAGTGAAAAAAAGATTAATACCCAATAGAGAGAAAAGCGGTGGGTGAATAATCAGTAAGCAATGCATGACATCGGTCTCCATGCCTTATCGAATCAATTGTACAATCTATTCTCAGTGTTTGCCACACAGTTTGTTATCCTGATGGGAACCCAATCTACTGGGAAGAAAGTCTCTAGCAAACCACTTAGACCCCACTTGTGTTAGGTGTCAGGCAGGAAAGTGATACTGAGAAGAGAATCGTAAACCATTGTAAACCTCTGAATTAGCGTGTGATGTGAAAATGTCCATGTTCCACAGCATGCTGGCTATCATTCAACACAAAGCTTGATCCTTCTGTGCGCTAGAATGTAAATGATATCACCCAGACTGTAACGTCACTTGACAGAAATTCCCATGACTGTAACTAGCCAACATTCCAACAAGTACACAAACAGCCAGCTCACAAATGTCTAAAACCAAGGGTTATCAAGAATTAGTGCTTTGCTAGATATGTAACTCAGTTTAATGCTCTCTAACATATCAAGCAAATCCATTACATTTCTGCTGACAGGCAATTTCTTTAGACTGACTTGTGCTAATAAGCCTGGCTGTTGTTCTGAGAAACAGCCTGGGTAGAGAGAGACAAGTAATATGTCTTACATTTACAGTATTTAGCAGACACCCTTGTCTAGCGTGACTTACAGTTCAGATAAGCAGTTAAGTGAATTATTTATTGAACAGTGAATTACCTTAGGTGAATTGCTCAGTGGCAGCTTTGCCAAACCTGGACTTGTACTCACTTCTAATTAGTAGTCCAGAACCTTACCTCCTGAGTTAAGTTAAGATAGTCTTTAATTATCCAACAAGAGGAATATTGTCATGTTATGGCAAGACAGAATAAACATTGTTTACACTTATTTTAAACCTTAAAATATGTATATAAAGTACTATTTAAACCATATATGAACTATAAAGAATAAACACAATATACAAATTCATAATTCGGTTCTTGTACAAGAAAGTGTCAATCTAAAAACTGCAAAAATTAGGTAATTCAATAAAATTTTATTTATCTAGCGCTTTTTACAATGTAGCATTGTCTCAAAGTAGCTTTACAGTATTACATTATCTAAAAGGCTAATCCCAAGTTGAGCAAGCCCAGGGTGACAGTGGAAAGGAAAAACTCCCCAAAATGGTAGGAAGAAACCTTGGGAGGAACCAAGACTCAACAGGGGACCC
>JAYJMA010024349.1:0-12010 GCA_036873895.1 Parotocinclus cabessadecuia
GGAAACAATCACGCATCTTCTATCAGTCCAGTCTCCCTGTTATTCCATACTATCCAACCGGTTACAGAGATACAGGAATTACTGGAACTCTGCCACACATGTATAAGTATGATTCTTACATGACCACTGACTCGAGGAAGAGTGACTGTAAATATTCTACACTCGGTGGACAAAATGCTTTACTGGTGGACCAAACTTTGACAGAAACAATGCAGCATGCATTTACAGAAAAGGAATTTCAGGACAACTCAAAATACTCCAATGTGGTAGGCAAATATCTATTTTCCATCAAGATTTTAATGTTGTTTGTATGTGTTTTAAATAGTTTGGTAAGCATTTGGTTTAGGTTCATTGACTTGCATCATGGTTTGTTGCTGTTTGAAATTCTTGCATAATTTATTCAATAACACTTATTGTTCTTTGTGGCACATAAATTACCTCTAGATAACCCGTAGCCAACATTGCTATGGAGAATGGTGCTTTAGGAAATACACTTTACATTATTATTTTAATGTGTGTGTTTATAACGAATTCAGTAGCATTATTGCGAAATTTGTTTATCAGTCTTCCATCGGTTTACTGTCTTGTGACTCTGTAGTCTTTACTTAGCGCTGTTCTTATCTGTAGTCCTGAAATGAGTAAAATGTTGCTGGACCTTTAAGTTTTGATTTCCTACGTTTGGAAATAGCAGCTCAAAAATGTCAGTCTAGCAAGCACTTTTTTATGACTACTTTTTAATTACAGAGGGCTTATTTTTCTATTTCATACGCTCAACACCATTTAGCCAGCTATAACGTCCAATGAACGTAATCCTGTTCTGAACAAGTGCAATTCCAAGTTTTACACTCTAAGTGCCGCTATTGGACAACAAGAGTGTATCCAAATTGGAAAGCGCTGCAGATCATTTCGCTCAGCTTTATTCATCGACAACGTTACAGCATTTCTTTATGTTCCCACTCCGGATATACCAGGCTGTTGCAGCACGTTTTTGTCGAATCTTGCATTTTTCTGTTTCGAATACTTAGAGAATAAACTAAAAATCACGATGTCTTATATACACTCATCTGTATCTACTCGGAGTCCCAGGATGATTACAACGCAGCTAAAATGGCAGACGGTGTTTTTTATTCTGGCTGTTTACAGTATGGACCATGTCTCGTGTCAAGCTCGATATTCCATCCAGGAGGAAATACCAGAAGGATCGTTTGTAGGAAACATCGCAAAAGATTTAGGAATCGAGATAAATAGACTTATTTCTGGAAAAGCTCGGATTGTAACAAAGGGAGATCGGCAATATGTGAAGCTGAGCAGAGACAAAGGCACTCTGGTAGTGAATGAGAGGATAGATCGTGAGGAGATCTGCAAGCAAACAACGCCCTGCAGCGTCAGCTTCGATTTGATCATGGAAAACCCCATAGAACTGCATCGGATAACAATTGAGGTTCAAGATATTAATGACAATGCACCAACATTTCCTAAAGGTATCGTCAATTTACAAATTAGCGAAAGCGCGTCTACTGGAACTGGCTTTACCCTAGACAGCGCCGATGATTTTGATGTGGCAGTAAATGGGATTCAGAGCTATGCTCTACTTCCATCTGATGAGTTTAAGCTCGAAATAAACGACCGGTCTGATAGCAACAAACATGTAAAAATGATTTTGCAGCGTGAACTGGACAGAGAGCTACGCAGTGAGCTAAAATTAGTTCTTATTGCGTATGACGGAGGTTCACCTAAAAAGTCTGGCTCTGTGCAAATTAATATTACTGTTTTAGATATAAATGACAATCCACCTGTGTGTAAACAAGCACTTTATAAAGCTGAAGTAAGCGAAAATATAGCGCTTGGGTCGGTTTTAGCTAAAGTAAGCGCCACTGATGCTGACGAAGGAGCAAATGGCCAAATTTCATATTCGTTTGCTCACGCCAACAAAGAATCCAGAAATGTTTTTGACATAAATTCAGTAACTGGAGAAATTACAACTTTAGCCAGTTTAGATTATGAGACTGTAGACACCTATAACTTGTATGTCAATGCTATGGATCAAGGGGGTCTTGTAGATACGTGCAAAATCGTTATAGAAGTAACTGATGTAAACGATAATACTCCCACGATACAGCTTATGTCATTTTCAAATATTATTGCAGAGAATTCACCGGTTGGAACAACAGTAGCTGTTATCAATGTGGAAGATGTTGATTCAGGTCAAAATGGACTGGTGAAGTGCAAAATCAATGAAGATATACCTTTTAAAATAGAGCAATCGCAGAGTGATTATTATGTATTAATCACAGATGAAGGTCTTGATCGTGAAAATGTTGCTGAATATAACATAACCATTCTGTTGTCCGATCAAGGACGTCCTGCACGATACAACAACAAAACCTTAAACGTTAAAATTTCTGATGTGAATGATAATCCTCCTGTATTCAGCTCTAATGAATTTAATGCATTTATTGCAGAAAACAATTCCCCCGGTGTGTCTGTGCTCACAGTAATAGCGAGTGATACTGACTGGGGCCAAAACGCTCGAGTGTCATATTTTTTGGAAGATGATAGTAAACAGGGCAACCCAGTAGGCTCTTTAGTCTCTATTAATTCAGACAGTGGAGTTATACATGCAATCAGGGCTTTTGATTATGAGCAAATAAAAACGTTCTCATTTAACGTGACAGCACGAGACGGAGGCTCCCCTCCATTAAGTTCTGAAGTAAAAGTGAAAATTACTATCCAAGATCTGAATGACAATCCTCCTCAGGTTCTCTATCCAGTTCAGACTGCTGGATCTCCGGTTGCTGAAATTGTTCCTCGTTCAGCAGATGTTGGCTATCTTGTGACTAAAGTGGTGGCTGTCGATGTGGACTCTGGACAGAATGCCTGGCTCTCGTACAAACTCCAGAAAGGCCCAGACAGAGCACTGTTTGAAGTGGGAGCACAGAATGGAGAAATACGCACTGTACGTCAGGTCACTGATAAAGATGCTGTGAAACAAAAGCTGTCTGTCATTGTGGAGGATAACGGACGGCCATCTCGCTCAGCTCTAGTTAACATCAATGTAGTTGTAGCAGACAGTTTTCCTGAAATGCTCTCAGAATTAACAGATTTTATGCCTGACAAAGGCTATAACAATGACCTCACATTTTATTTAGTCTTAGCTTTGGCTGCTGTCTCATTTCTTTTTATTACAACTCTAGTGGTTATAATATCAGTAAAGATCTACAGATGGAAACAATCACGCATCTTCTATCAGCCGAATCTCCCCGTTATTCCATACTATCCACCCGGTTACACAGATACAGGAGTTACTGGAACTCTGCCACACATGTATAAGTATGATTCTTACATGACCACTGACTCAAGGAAGAGTGACTGTAAATATTCTACACTCGGTGGACAGAATGTTTTATTGGTGGACCAAACTTTTACAGAAACAATGCAGCATTCGTCAAGGGACAAGGAATTTCTTGACAACTCAGAATACTCAGATGTGGTAGGCAAATATCTATTCCTTATTCATATTTCAATGTTGTTTGTATTTAATCAATATTAATGTCCAGTAGGTATAATCCTCTTTTGAACAAGTGCAATTCCAAGCTTTGTACTCTAAATGCTGCTATTAGACAACAAGTTGTGTATTTAAACTGAAGAGAGCTGCTGTCCCTCCCACTCTCTAATGCTGACAGGTTTTGCATCGCTGATGTTATAGCCCATCTTTTATTTTCCACTCCAGCTAAATCATGCTGTTCCAGTTCTTGAATCTCTTGTATGTTTTTTATTCTGTGTTTAGAGGATGCGATGACCGTCACACTGTTTGTACGTACACTCATCTATTGGTACTTTGAGTCGCTGGGTGATTACAACATTGCTAAAATGTTTTTGATTCTTCCTGTTTGCGGGATCGTCAAGCGTGATATTCTATCCCGTAGGAGATGCCAGAGTGATTGGTTGTAGAAAACATAATGGCAGATTTGAGAATCGAGACAAGTCTAATTACTCTGGAAAAGCTAGGGTTGTAACAAAGGGAGGATGACAGTATGTAGAGCTCATCAGAGACAAAGGCACTCTGGTCGTAAAGTAGATCGTGAGGATCTCTGCAACCAAACAACGCCCTTCAGCTTCAATTTGATCATGGAAAATCCCATAAAACTGCATCTGGTAGAAATTGAGGTTGAAGATATTAATGACAGTGCAACCAAAATTTCATAAAGATACAGTCAGTTTACAAGTTAGCAAAACCGAATCGATTGGGATTCACGTCCCATGAGACAGAGTTGTGGACTTAGATGCAGGTATTTATGGGATACAGTGATGTTCTCCAAATCCTACTCATAATCTTAAACTAAAATGAACTAAAATTAGTCAAGCCAATGTTAAAAGTAATTTTGCAGTGTGAACTAAACAGAGAGGACCATGAAGAATGAAAGACAAAAGTCTTGGTCAAGAAAGTGTTGCTGAATACAGCATAACCATTGTTGTGTCAGATCAAGGAAGTCCTGAACAATACAACAACAGAACCTTAACTGTTTCTGATGTGAATGATAATTGTCCTGTATTTAGTTCTGGTGAATTTATATCTTTTTTGCAGAAAACAGCTCCCCAGGTCTAATTTTACTGAAAGTAAGAGTGAGTGATTCTTACTGAGGCCAAAATGCTCTACTGATTTTTTTTGCAGGAGAATGAGTGCTTTTGATTATTAGCAAATGAAGGTGTTTTTGTTGAATGTGACAGCACCAGATGGAGGCTCTCCTCCATTAACTTCTAAAATAACATTTAAGATTATGATTTAAGATCAGAACGATAATGATTCTCAAGTTCTTTATCCAGTACTGACTGGTGGATCTCCAGTAGCTGGGATTGTTCCTCGTTCAGCAGAGGTTGGCTATCTTGTGACTAAAGTGGTGGCTGTTGATGTGGACTGGGGAAATACGAACTCTGCATCAGGTAACTGATACATAGACTGTAAAACAAAGCTGTCTGTCACTGTAAAGGATAATGGACAGCCACATCGGTCAGTTCTAGTTAACATCAATGTAGCTGTAGCTAAACAGTTGTCCTAAAATACTCTTGGAATTCATGGATTTTAAGCCTGACAAAGGTTATTATGACGACATCAGATTTTATTTAATTTCAGCTCTGGCTGCTGTTTAATTACTCTTCATTATGTCTAAGTCCAATCTCCTGGTTATTCCGTACTATCCACCCAGTTACACAGATACAGGAGTTACTGGAACTCTGCCACACGTATCAGTATGATGCTTATGTGACCACTGACTCAAGAAAGGTTGACTGTAATTATTCTATACTTGGTAGATGTAATTGATCCGAATTTTGCCAAGACAATGAAGCACTCCATACAGGACAGGAACTAATATTCTGCAGGACACTCAGAAACTTGTAAGGGACCATTATTTGTGTATAATTTAATCTAATTTGTTTGGGTTATATTTTATTGTGGACATATGTATATGCATCTGTATTTTGTGGAAATTTGCAATAGGTATGTTCAGCTTCCATTAGATTTACTATTAAGTATCTTCTATATCAGATGAAAAGTTTCCCTGCTAATTTTCCTTCTTCTTTTTATCTTACTGACAAGATGTCCATTAATTGGTTGTTTGCTGGACAGATACAAAGCACTTCTGGTGTCTGTGTTTACTGCTTTATATTCATTACAGATGCACAACTCTTGTCGTGAAACTGTTCCTGCTTACTCTGCTCAAAACACCTCATTCAGTTGACTTATTTAATAAGTGGCGTTGAAAAGGAAAATGTAAAAACTGCCTGACTCCAAATAGCACCCAATGGCATCCATTTAGGAGATTGATCACAATCAGTATTTCTTTCCATAATGGCAATACATTAGATTTCGTTTCTTTTTGTGTTCTCATGTACTTTGCACTTTCATGTACTCAATTTACTTCATATAATCTAACCTTGTTAGAAATCATTTAATCAATGTGTCAAGGCTGGTGCTTTTATTCAGTGACAATGAAAAGATGTATTAGTTATATTAAAGCTGTCAGGTGAGATTATAGTTGTGTAATTTGCGACATAAGATTATTTCCCCATGTACCTTTCTTAGTATTCTCTTTAGATCCAATGTGCATGCATCATTTGTCTCAAGAAATGGTAAGTAACGAAGTACTTAATTTAAGTACATTTAGTAGCATGTAACTTTTTACTTTTGATTGAGTAAATAGGCTAAAAGCTATAAAAGTCATAAAGTTTTAAAACAGTGCTACAGTATTTTAGCAAATGAGTAGTACTTTTACTTTTTATTACTATTTACTATTTATTTACAAGTAAATACCTTGCCTGCTGTTGCCACCTCTCCATGTCTGTGGCATCCAACTGTGAATATTTAAAATACAATTCTATTTATTGAACTCTGGGTGCCGCTGTTGGTCAATAAACTGATTTTATTCTTAGTCCATCTCTATCTATCTCTACCTCCTTCTTTCTGAGGTGGGTGAGGACTATAGACGAATCCGAAGCAGTCTCTCTAAATATGGAATGGTGACGACATTTGTTTTAATTCGAATAGAGTCAGTATAGAGTTTCTACACAGTATTCTGGGTAAAAAACATGGCTTGTTGCAGGAATCGGAAGCTTTCGGTTCTGTTCTGTGAAACACATTCCTGTGTTCGTGTTCTCGAATGGAAAATTTTAGTCCTCGTGATTGCGTCTGCCTTTTCGATAGTCCGTGGTCAAATTCGATATTCTGTCTTTGAAGAAATGAAGAAAGGAGCAGTCATTGGGAATATCGCGCATGATCTTGGGATAGATGTTAGAAGGATGCGAGCTGGCCGGGCTCGCATCGTTTCCGGAGAGACCACTGAATACGCGGAGCTGAACACAGACAAAGGAACGCTGACAGTGAAGGAAAGAATTGACCGAGAGTACCTGTGCGCTGAAATTACTCCTTGCAGCTTCATGCTGGAAATCATTCTCGACAATCCCATGGAACTACATCACGTTACGGTGGAGATATTGGATGTTAATGACCACTCCCCGACCTTCCCTAACGAGATAATTAATCTAGAAATAAGTGAATCGGCCACACTTGGGGCGCGTTTTTTGCTCGGAAGCGCAGACGACCCGGATGTGGGCACGAACACTTTAAAGAATTATATCCTGTCACCAAACGATCACTTTATCCTGAAACAGATTTCGCGTCCCGACGGCGTAAAACACGCGGAAATGGTGTTAGAGAAGGCTTTAGATAGAGAGCAATACCAGACGCTGTCTCTCACACTCACAGCTGTGGATGGAGGAAACCCGCAACGATCCGGTAACGTAAAAATAAACGTTGTTTTGCTGGACGTAAATGACAACACACCGGTATTTAACCAAACAATATATACAACTACAATAGCAGAGAATTCACCAAAGGGTACATATATAACAAAAGTAAATGCTAGTGACGCAGATAGTGGTACGAATGGTGTGGTCTCGTACAGTTTTGCAAATTTAAAAGGCAACGCAGGAGAGGTTTTTACTCTGGACAAAAGCACGGGTGTCGTTACACTAACTGGTAGCCTTGATTACGAAAAGACTAAAAAATATGAAATTGACATACAAGCCAAAGATCAGGGTGGATTGGGAGACTCGGCAAAACTAATAATCGACGTAATGGATGTCAATGACAACGTGCCAACAGTGAGCATCATGTCCTTTTCGAGCCCGGTATTTGAGGACGCACCTCTTGGCACAACTATTGCGATTTTAAGCGTGAAAGATCTGGATTCAGGAGAGAATGGTTTGGTTGGCTGCACGGTTAATCCGTCCAGTCCGTTTAAAATGCTCTCCTCTATACGAAATTATTTTACGCTGGTTACTGGCGCTGCATTGGATCGTGAGCGTGTCACCCAGTATAATGTTACCATAACAGCGACAGATGCAGGGTCTCCGGCGCTGTTCAGTAAGAAAACGTTGATTGTTAACGTGTCTGACGTGAATGACAACCCTCCAAGATTTCTAAAAAGTACCTACACGGCTCATGTAGTCGAAAATAACTCACCGGGCTTGTCTGTATTCCGACTGAGTGCTTATGATAATGATTCTAACCAGAATGCGCGTATTGCTTATTTCCTGGTAGAAAATACTATAGGAACGTTTCCTGTGTCTTCGTACGTTTCAATAAATGCTGACAGCGGGGACATTTACGCACTGCGGTCCTTTGACTATGAGCAAATGAAAAATATTAGGGTTTGTATAAGAGCCCAGGATGGAGGCTCCCCTCCACTCAATACTAACGTAACCTTAGAAATTATAATTGAAGATCAGAATGATAACCCTCCTCAGGTTCTCTATCCAGTACAGACTGGTGGCTCTCCAGTAGCTGAGATTGTTCCTCGTTCGGCAGATGTTGGATATCTGGTGACTAAAATAGTGGCTGTTGATGTGGACTCTGGACAGAATGCCTGGCTCTCGTACAAACTCCAGAAAACCCCAGACAGGGCACTGTTTGAAGTGGGAACACAGAATGGAGAAATACGAACTGTACGTCAGGTCACTGACAAAGATGCTGTGAAGCAAAAGCTGATTGTAGTTGTGGAGGACAATGGACATCCATCTCGCTCAGCTCTAGTTAACATCAATGTAGCTGTATCGGACAGTTTTCCTGAAATCCTCTCAGAATTCACGGATTTTACAAGTGACAAAGGATATAACGGTGATCTTACTTTTTATTTAGTCTTAGCTTTGGCTGCTGTTTCCTTTCTTTTCATCACAACTGTAGTAGTTATAATATCAGTAAAGATCTACAGATGGAGACAATCACGACTCTTCTATCAGTCAAATCTCCCCGTTATTACATACTATCCACCCGGTTATACAGATACAGGAATTACTGGAACTCTACCACACATGTATAAGTATGATGCTTACATGACCACGGACTCGAGGAAGAGTGACTGTAAATATACAACGCTTGGTGGCCAAAATGTTTTGTTGGTGGAGCCCAGCTTCAAAGGTGCTCTAGATGACAAAATGAGAGACAATATCTCCATGGATGACAGTCTTTCCACTGAAATGGTAAGAGTTACCAAAAATTTGTGTATTGGGTGATATGATTGTTTTTATGATAAGGATATAGTCAAACCTGGCATTATGCATATCTTGCTTTACTTGATTTGAGCTTGTTCAATAACTTTTAAACTGCAACATTTACAGCCAATATATTGTTTTAACATTTTTGCATTTGGTGAAGTTGTTTCAGAATGTCCAGTAGAACATGATGCTTTGAGATTTATTTTTGCATTTTAGTACTTCGTTTCTTTAACCTTTAGGCTATCTGTTGATTTAACTCTGTTGATTTAACTCTGCGTTTGCGTTGTGAATAGATTACCTCATAAATTTAATTGTACGTCTGGGTCTACACAATGATAATGGGTGCCCAATGACTCCTGATGAAATTGTAAGATGATTAGTAGTTTACTTCTATATTACATATACTTGATATATGTAGAGGAGGTAGAATGTAAAAATTTGTTGCTGGTGTTTATTAATATAACAATATTCATTTTTTTCTGTTATTTTGTGTTTTTAAATTTGAAATAATAAAGTTAGACATCATATGTACACTGAATTTACAGAGGATTTAATACCTTTATAGTCTGTGACATACAATCCTCCCAACTACATAATACTCAATGATTTATTAGTGTGCTTTCTTTCCTCTTCAGAATACAATATTTGAAAATTCTATTCAATACCATTAATGTATTTTTTTCTGTGAATGTCTCTTGACCTGTCTTGGACTATCTGGTGGTCAGCTCAAATGTCCGTGATGCATTTGGGTGCTCGCTTGTTGGCCTCGATTTTATTCCTTGTGTCGCTACCATGGACTTTGTGCTATGCTAAGCTTGATATTCTTCTCCAGAGAAGACTTTGGAAGAATCGGTCCTGGGAAACATAGCAAAGGATTTGGGAATCGAGATAAGCGCACTAATTTGTGGGAAGAGATGGGTTGTAACAAAGCGTAAAATAAGAGTATGTGGGGCTGAACAGAGACAAAGGTACTCTGGTTATGAAGGAGAGGACAGACAGAGAGGAGCCTACAAACAAGCAATGCCATGCAGTCTCAGCTTTGATCTGATTATGGAAAAACCCATAGAACTGCATCATGTTGTAGGCATAAATGATAATGCACTGATATTCTTTAAAGTCTCTGTGAATATGGATATTATTGAAAATACCTCTAACCTCCACTTCCCTTTGCCTTTTTCCCAATTTATGGATATCAAGAAAACAACCCAAATTGAACTTAGCGTACAGTTATCACTGTAAGAACTTCTATGGCATCTGGTCATAAATGTAGTTGTAATACCGAGATTTGACTCTAAGGGCCGCTGTTTAGTTGCTTTTGGTTTGGGCTATTCCTGAATTTTCCAAACCCTCCCGCTTCACCGCGTTCTCGCTGACATAAAGGAGGCCGTGTTTCTTCTTAGTATTTTCACGGTATCTGTGCGAGATCGTTTTTTTGCAAGATATTTTGTTCTTATATTCGCAAACATAGGATATGAGAGAAAATGGCGGATGGAAGGATGTATAGTTCAGACAAGGGATTGTCCGTTATGGCGTTGTGGAACACGGTGCTGATTTTCTACATCTTTTGTTCTTACTGCGTGTGCGGGCAGATCACTTACTCAATTCCAGAGGAACTACCGAAAGGCTCGACAATTGGAAATATTGCTCAGGATTTAGGATTGGATTTAAGTAGACTGAAATCAGGAAAAGCTCGAATTTATACAGGGAGGAGTACGGAATACGTGGAACTTAATCGTCACAATGGATTGATTCTTGTAAAAGAGAAAATAGACCGAGAGTCTCTTTGTTCAAAAATAACCCTGTGTGCTCTGCATCTACAAATGATTCTGGAAAACCCCATGGAACTGTTTTCGATTACCGTCGAAATCACGGATATAAACGACAATTCCCCTGTTTTTCAAAAGAATGAAGTAAGGTTTGACATAAGTTAGTCTACCTCTGCTGGTGTAAAATTCGTGCTCGGCAAAGCTGTCGATCGTGACGTTGGAATTAATGGCCTCCGAAGCTATTTGCTTCAGCCGACGGATAACTTTCTTTTAGACAATGAATCTAACGGGGAGAAAAATGTGGAAATGGTATTAAAAATACCCCTTGATCGAGAGAAACAAGAGCGAACTGAATTACTGCTGACAGCGTTTGATGGTGGTGAGCCACAGTTATCAGGTACAATGCAGATATTTATAACCATATTGGATGCTAATGATAATCCTCCAGTCTTTGCACACAAGATGTATAAAGCTACAATAGAAGAACATGCCACAAAAGGTACGAAATTAACAACAGTAAGTGCTTCTGACGCAGATGAAGGCACTAACAGTCATGTGATATATTATATTTCCGATGCAGTGGAAAGTTCTGTGGCCAGCATTTTTCTTGTAGACCCAAATAATGGAGAAGTGACTTTAAACGGTCATATAGACTATGAAAATGCAAACCATTTCCAGCTTGATATTCAGGCTAGAGATCAAGGAGGACTCTCTGATTCGTGTAAAATCATAATTGAAGTGTTGGATGTTAATGATAATAAGCCAACTATTGATATTCTGTCTATGTCCAGTTCAATATCAGAAAGTTCTGACCTCAAAACAGTTGTCGCCATGGTAAAAGTAAATGACCTTGACTCAGGTACAAATGGAGAAGTTCACTGCTATATCAATGAAAATACGCCCTTTGAAATAATATCTCAGCCAAACAAATTCTATAGCCTGCTTACAAATGAGAAATTAGACAGGGAAAGTAACGCTATGTACAACATCACAGCAACCTGCTCTGATGAAGGGGAACCATCACTTTCCAACAGTGCTTCTTTCAGCATTCATATCACAGATGTGAATGATAACACTCCTGTGTTTGACAGAAATAGCTATGAAGCCTATGTGACTGAGAACAACACACCAGGTCTCTCTATATTTACAGTAAAGGCCAGTGATGCTGACTCAAACCAGAATGCTCGTGTTTC
>JAYJMA010024388.1:0-12008 GCA_036873895.1 Parotocinclus cabessadecuia
GGAACCACCTAGACTCGAACCTGCATCTTTTTGGGTGTATAAAAGACCCCTGTATGGATTAAGCACCCAGTAACGTTAGTACTGATACTAAGTAATGATAAGAAGTATTATTTGGTAGAAACCTGGTACAGAACTTGCATTAGAAATGCGATAAAGATCACATTTTTTACTTATTAACAGCACTAGTAATACATAAATAACCCTAATTCTACAAGTATGAGGATTATAATAAGGGCTGTTAGTAGCATTAGTGTTAATGTTGTTATTAGTAGGCTAGAGGCCTGTAACCTCCTCCCACCACTGACAGCTCGAGCCAGCCTCCCAAACCCGCTCGGTTCCCCAACATAACATCTCTAATCCCGCAATACTTCATCACGTTTGTGAAATAAACCTTTTCAAATTGCCCCTAACGTGCATTTCGGCCGTTAACGCCGGACTTGGAGCGCTGGCTGACCCGAAGCTAAGCTAAGCTAAGTTATGCTAAGCTAAGATAAACGTCAGTGACGTTCGTATGACAGGGACACCGTTTAAAACGCCGAGCTCCGCTTTTACGGCGCGTTACAAGTCACGGGGGCATCCCGGCACCATCAAACGGCACGGTTTCCACCAGAACGCGACCGTTTAAGCAATCTTACCTGTCGTTCGCTGCGCGAAAGCAGGAGAAGCGGTAACTTCTCTCCCGCTGCCGGCCGCTACGCAGCTGTGTTTTTATCCCGTGACCGTCCAGCAGGCAATGGCGGCCATGTTGGATCAAACGCGTAAGTCTGGCCAGAGTGTTCCGCAATGCTCCGGTGGAGCCAAGATGGACGCCAGAGCCAGGCTTGTTTCCATCGCACTCCTTTCCCAACCGTATCCAAGACAACAAGACGAACAGCGACCGCCCTAGTTCGTGACAGGCTTGATCCCTCCGCGCTTGATTGCATCAGAGGATTAAGTAGTCCGCGGGCTGAATTTCGAGTCCGCTTTGCGACTCGTTTAAAGCACACGTTCATATTTTCTCTGGTCAGAAGTTTCCGGTTGATATGGTGATTATGACCGAAACGGTGTCAAAAATGTGCGTGCCCCACTTTTTTTTTTACTGTCTCCCTTTCGGCCAAAATTGGTCACAGGAAACGAAAGAGAAAGCGAAATGTTTTCCTGACAGAATTAAATCTGGAATTAAATAAGGGTTATAAGGGAGACGTAAAGGATGAAACAGGCACTGAGGTGTCCACAAGCAGTTCAAACAAACGGTTTATAAGAAACAAAAAGTACAACATTTCCCCACACTCTTTTCATTTTTTATTCCGATTAATTTTGAACCGTGCCCATAACAGAACATAGTACTGTGCTGTGGTGATCCTGTACAGATCATCAAATCAATGCAAACGGGAGCAGAACCTGCTTCACTTCACTGAAGATCTCCAAGCAGAACGGAGACCCAGGAGCCTCCGGTAGGGCAAAAACCTCCAGGACATTTGGTCACGTGATGCCATACGCCTGAACCTGAGCCAGGAGGGCATGGTTTTAGAGTTTCAATGCTAGACACAACAGAAACATCACATCAGATTACTGCTGCTTACTGCTGGTTTCCTGGGTCGAGGTTCCTCAGTGATGCACCTCACAGGTCACGGGTGCCTCCAACCGAAATTCAGCACTTCCGTCCTGATTAATCACTTCCTCCTCACTTCCGTTTTGAAGCAACAAACCCAACAAACCCACCTGTGGTAAGTTCAGTGGACTGGACCTAATTCAGAAAGACACACAAGTTCTCGTATCCAACGATGCATATCGGGGCGAATACCAAGTCTCGAGGACGAAAGAACTGCCTGTAGAGCTCAGAGATAGGACAGTGTGGAGAAATGAGACACCCAAAGACGCCGTGGCCTCCATAATGCTCAAATGGAAGAAGATTGGAACAACCACGTCCCTTCCTAGAGCTCTCGGTAATCGAGGGGGAGAAGGAGCTTGTGAAGAGAGAACCTAATGGTCACTCTGGCTGAGCTTCAAAGATCCTGTGGATTGTGGATGACAGAAACTTCCAGAAGGTCAAACCTCGGTGCAGCGCCAAATCCAGTCTGCTCAGTCATTGAATGTTTTTCCTATTTAATGAATGAGCAAAAATAAATCACTTTTCCATTATGGGACGGTCAGGGCAGATTGATTGGGGGTAGGGTGTGTTGTTTTTTTTTCGGGGGGGGGGGAATGAATAATTGAATGCCCACCTTTAGTCAGACTCTCCACCAAGGGACATCAAAAGGTCCCAATTCAAGCCGTGGTCCAAAAATATTGTGACGCACCTCAACGTGACCGACATGAGAACATACGTACTAATTATTTGACTTTTTTATTGTTGTTTTTTTTCTGCATTTCGTATCTATGTTCTGTACGTTTCTGAAGATCGGATTTACCTGGTCGCTGCACTTCAGCAGCAGAGAGGAAACAGAAAAAAAGTTTCCAACCACTAGCCTTCATCGAACTTTCCACCATGGCCTGAATACACAGCTACACACACACACACACACACACCTATATACACAGAAACCAGCGTTGTACCCGAGGGTTGTTGTTTGTTGGTCTGAACGAGGTGAGATTAACAAAAAACAAGAACTTCATTACAGTTTTCGTATCAGTAACAAACAGATCCGACACAGGAGAAGGAGAAAATCGAGCCGGACTCAAAGTCCCAGCATGCACTGCAGTTCTGGGGCACAGGAGAAGCTGCTAACGGATTTATACTCGATATAACGGTGACAGTAAACACAAGCTCTACAAGCACGACATTCAATATTCAAGATGGTTTGAGATTACTATGACGATTGTTATAGATTACTGGAATAATAACGAGAAAAAGGGAAAACGCTATAATATTATTACAAACTCCATATAGACTTAGAAATCGGATTTAACGTTTAGGCCGTACACGGTTCAGTCTGTTTTATTCAGTCGACGGAAACGCAGACGTCATCTTGACGCTTTTCTCTTTTTCGCTTGGTTTTCCGTTGGGTTTGGGAGGCCATGCTAACGATGCTAGCTGCCGTGCTGCGGCCCTGCGCTGAGCGACTTTGCACACTGCGGCTCGTCGCTCCTCTGCAGGTCGAAGTAGGACTCGTACACCGGGACCATGTACTGGAAAAGAGTACAAGTAAACACTGTGACGTCTCCATGGCGGGCTAAGGCTGCACTAATTGGCTCTGAATATTGTTCTTAATTAAAACCTTCTCTAACGAATCAGAGCTGAAGCTAAATCAGGAGTTACTCAGAAGCAGCCCTGTCTGTCTGTTTGTGAACATTATGTACAATCAAACATAACACCTCTTTATTGTGGCTTTGCACCGCGATAACAAGCGATTACACAATCACATGCACGCAACTCAACACACAACACAGCGCAGTCACAACACTGCTCTCCTCTCACCCATAGGGCAGATCCTCGGGAGTTCCTCGAGCTCTGGCTGTCCTCTGCGCTGCTTCCTGGTTCTTCCTGCTCACTCGGAGGACCTTCCCTGATCACCACCCTGTCTGAGAGAAGAACCAAGAACCAAGAACCAAAAAAAACCATAGAGTCACAAACACTGAATAAAACGGCTAAATAGTGATCCAAATAAATGTCAAGAATTAAATCGGTGCGTTAGAACGGCCTGAAAGTTTTGTTCCCAAAGTAAAATACAATTAATTAATCCATTCATAATAATAACAATAATAATAATAATAATAATAATAATAATAATACAATTTAAATAATTTGAAATACCCAAAACCACAGGGTCACAAATATTTATGTAAACAAAAAAATGTATGAATAATAAAAACAAAGAAAATTGGTGTCCCTAAATAATAATAATAATAATAATATATTTTAAATTATTAAAAATATAAGAACCTAAAACCACAGGGCCAGAAATATTAATGTGAACCAAAAAAATTATTAATAATACAAATAAGAAATTAGTGACCCTAAAGCAACATGCACTTTATTATTATTATTATTAATATTTATTATAAAGATATCACTATAAAAAATTTAATAATAATAATACTATACTATGACGTATAGTAATAATAATAAATTCACTATACTATGACGTATGGTAATAATAATACATTTACTATACTATGACGTATGATAATAATAAATTCACTATACTATGACGTATAGTAATAATAAATTCACTATACTATGATGTATGATAATAATAAATTCGCCATACTATGACATATGATAATAATAAATTCGCCATACTATGACATATGATAATAATAAATTCACTATACTATACTATACTATAGATTATATGATATCTTGGATAAGTCGTGTTGTGGTTTTTTTTACATTGCATTTCCTGGTGTGTGTTCGGATGTGGAACTGGAGTCGGACTGGTTAGAGGTTTTATTTGGTTACAGAATTTAGGATTTAAATGGTTAGTACCTGTGTGTAGGCGGCACTTGTTCATCCTCCACACTATCACACACACACAGGTGGTTATGACCAGCACGGCGACGGACACCGATGCGCCCAGCAAGGGGGCCCAGAGAGAGAGCTCTGCAGTGTCCTGGGGTGCTGTGGATGTGGTAGATGGTACATGGGTGCCTAATCATTTAAAGATGATGTCATCATTATCAGTCACACTGGAAAAGTCGGGGGCTTATAAGACGGGATAGGAATAAACACTCACTGTTTTCTCCCGTCCAGTTCACAATCGTCCCAGATCCGTTTATTTTCTTTAGTTTAGGAATATCTTGAGTGATTTCACAAATATAAATTCCTGAACAGTTTTTCTGAGCGTTGTTTATTAATAATGTGAAACAGCTCTGATTCTGGGCTGCTGAGTTACTGATATTTAATTCATGTTCATCTTTAATCCATTTCACTTTTAGCCCATGGGTGCTGATGTTCAAGCAGCAGGAGATCTGGAGATCAGGAGATCCATCTCTAACCGTGTGAGTAACTGTGGGCGGAGTCTGTCTCACCCAAAAAGCAGCACTGGGACCTTTAAGAGAGCAGAAAAAAGGCAGTAAGTTTAGTCTCATACTCAGCGTCACTAGGTTCTTTAGGTTTTAATGTACAGTTTTAGTTTAAAACCAGCTCTAGGGACAGCAGCGTGTAAACATGAGTGTTTTACTCCGGCAGCACTGCTGCGTCTGAGCCACTCGTACCGGAGCGACACACACCACCGCGCCAGAGCCTAGAATGAACTCAACTAAACTGAAATAATACCCGCTCTTTCCTGGTACCAGCATGCCAGGTAGTATTTAAATAATACTTTGGACAGGAAATACTCAAAGACTTGTCTACGGTGTCCTAAAGATACTCTTATACTTGACTTAAGCCCTGTAATAGTTGTTTAATATACTACAAAAGTTACTTGAACGCATAAATAACCTGATACTTGTAGTATACTAAAGAATACTAACTGTAACGTAACGATACTCACCTCGATGTAGGGACTGTCTCAAAATGACTCGAGTAAAGTAATATACACTACTGGGATAAAGTCTTAAGTACACTTAAAACCGTCAACATTCTGTAACTGTAACAGTATTCTAAAGTACACTAAAGATACTCTCACACTGTCTAAAGCATAATAATAAATAATTTAGCAGCGAAATGTCAATACTTGGCATGGGCGTACTTAAAATATACAAGCCATAACTCTTGATTATTACTCTTAAGTACATTAAACATAGTCTAACCCTTGATTAGTACCAGGATAATGCTCTCCGAGTACTCTAGCACTCTTTAAAAGCACTACAGAAATACTCTCACATCAGCCAACGGGCTAAGGATACGCCGAAACTTGTCTAGAGTACGCTAAAAACGCTCACACAAAAAAGTAAAGTACCATGACGTCTAACACTATTAATTGTAGTCCGTTATATTGCATAATACTCCAAACGAGTATACCGGAGAGGTAATCAAGAGTGATTACACTCCCATGAGGGTACATATAATAAATATATCCCGAGCGAGGTTAAAGTATGGTGAATACGCACTGGACATTTCGAATCAGCACACTCTTAATTGTAAATACTTTAAAAAAGTAATAATAACAGTAATATTCAGTATTTCTATAGCACCCAATATATAATATATAAGGACACTTTACAAGCTGTTTTACAGTACATTATATTATAGAAATAAAACATACAGTACGATCAAGTTTCCAAATTTGTCCTAATACTCCCTTTATACTAAACGTATATGAATACATAAACAAATATACTTCTGCCCTAACGTAAACAAAGTGTAAAGCAATAAAAAAAAAGCTCTACAGTTTGGCGTTATTGCAGGAACTCGGTGCTGATGAGCATTCCTGAGTACAACTCTGGTTTTATACTCTTAAGGTTTATAGAGAGTATAGAAGAAGAAGCAGAGAAGAAGAAGAAGTACGGTTTTATACTTATACTTTGCACACGATTAGAGGAGCTACGAGTAAAACCCCGAGTTAAGAAGAGTTGCACAGAAGAATAGCAAAGGTAAAACGTAGGGTTAATGAATGAATGAATAAATCATGCATGGTTAAAATGGTAAGTAAAAAGGTTAGTGACGGTTTTTTTTTACCGCTGCGTTTTCAGACTCACCACAGCACGAGAGGCTGCTAATGAAAAGTGCACCGAAAAGAAAACGAAGACGAGGCATCTCAGACCACCGTCACCTCTCAACCTGAGAACAACGCTAACGCTTCAGAACCTACTCTCACACTCACACACACTCACACACACACACACACACACACACAGCCGCCACAAAGGCAGAAAGAAACGTGGTAATTTCCACTGCTGTCTATTCTGAGAGGGTACGGAACTCTAAACAAGCCCGCCCACACTAACACACGCTATGTTTTTATATCCATGTGAGGACCTGCTGCAGCTAATAAATCCTTCACATACTGCCTGACCAGAGATATGACCTCAGTGACCTCGGTGACCTCAGTGACCTCGGTTGTCTTGAATGCCGCCATATTGGATCGAGGACAAGTTTCTTTTCCAATAGGATGGCGGTCTTACATTTGTTGTGGTTCAAAAGTTCTCTACTTTAGCTGTTGGTCACAGGTGACTGAATTGGACGATTCTGATGTTGGGGGAACACCGATGCCGTATCATAGCAACAGACCTCAGCAACCGACGCCCAGAAAGACCCCCAATTTCACTCAGCACTGTTACATCGTCATCGAATTGAGAGAAACCGGGACTGCCGACGATAAGAAACTCTGTGAGCGTCTGAAGAACCTCTACCGACCAACAAACCCCAACAATGGTTTGGGGAACCTTTGGGAAATTCAGCACATGACATGTCCTGTTACTTTTCACTCACCCTTTAGATTGAAGTACCCTGACAATACTCCTAATACTCTGACTTATTTATAGCCCTATTAACATTACCTTTTTTTTTTTACAGGAATAGAAACATACACTGATATATATCTTGAATAAAATCCAAATAAAATAGGCTAAAGTAAGTAAACAATACTTTAAACAGAAGATACTCATGACAGGTGTTTACTGTATCATAAATATACTCTTACAGTTGGTTCAAGCTGTGATACTTATTAAAGTAAATCTCACACTCGTCTAATGTGCAACAAAGATACTAGAACGCTTACATAGCCTGATGCTTATAGTATAGTGAAGTACTACCATACTACAAATACTAACATACTCTAGCACTTGATTAAAATAACATACATATACCGTAGTTTACTCCTAAAAAATACTTTGAACAGAAGATACTTTAACGCTTGAGTTCAGATATCGTTACACTCTGTTCATTCGCCATGTCCTCATGTCCTCCAGATGTTTCTCCATGTTCCTCATCAACTCTTCTGTCTCCTGCTTCTTCATTCACCATGTCCTCATGTCCTCCAGATGTTTCTCCATGTTCCTCATCACTTTGTCTGTCTCCTGCTTCTTCATTCACCATGTCCTCATGTCCTCCAGATGTTTCTCCATGTTCCTCACCAACTCTTCTGTCTCCTGCTTCTTCATTCGCCATGTCCTCATGTCCTCCAGATGTTTCTCCATGTTCCTCATCACTTTGTCTGTCTCCTGCCCCTTCATTTACCATGTCCATTTCTCCTCCCCTTCCAGGTTCTTGGCCTGGTTCTCCCAGCTCTCGTTCTGGATTCTCAGTGTTCAGCATATTCTGTGTTTCTTACAGAAACAGATTTATCTATTTATTTATTATTACTGTATTATTACTATTATATAATACCATTCTGCCATTACATTTTACATTTGGTGTGTGCTGCAATATGTCCAAATATACTCTTATAATACTCTATAATGTAAATATTAATATTCTATACTAACATTATACTGCTGTATATTCTACCTATTTACAGTACATTACCTATATATTAGTATCAGTACTACTATACTATACCAACACAATATTTCTATAGCTATAGCTATACTGCACCAACACATACCACTATAAATACTACTAAGCTATACTTACACTGTACACTGCAAATCAAAAGGCTATACTACACCATACTACATTGGCCTGTGCAATACTCTGCTATACTTCACCGCACTATACTATACTCCACAACATTCTATACTATACAACTGAATACCATGCAATGTGTATACTATACTACACTACATTGTGCTGTGCTATACTCTGCTATACTTCACTGTGCTATATTGTATTACACATAAAATGGAGTGCAATACTTTAAAACAATATACTATAGTATAATATACTACAGAGTATACTTGTGAGTATACTCATTGTATACCACCATGGCTACTACGATAAAAAACCCTAAATAACTATAGTATACTAATGTCATACCTGTAAAAGTACTACAAACAGTATAGCACTATACTCCAGTACTGCATCACTTTGCTATACTTATACTGTACTATGCTGTGCCATACTATACTTATGCTATGTTATACTATAGATTACCATACTGTACTTACGCTACACTATACTAAACTGTGCTGCACTATACTATACCACGCCATTCTATAATATACTATACTTATACCATAGAATACCATACCATACTTATACTATACTACACCATGCCACAGCACACCATACTATACCATGCCAAGCCTATGCTATAACATGATATACTATACTACACTATACTATACCGCACGATGCAATACCATACCACACTATACTATACAACACTGTGCTATACTATGCTATACTATTGTAAGAGGTTCTTTTTTCCGTTGTGTATTTTCGGTATATACTCACCAGCTGTTGGGTTTGGCTTACTCTTAGCGTGCTGGTTCAGGTAGCACACCGCTAACAGAAGGGTTACAAAGGGCACACCCCGGATGGCAAAAATCATGGGCCCGTCCTTATCCAGGACACGTTTCGTACCCTCTAAAGGAAAACATGAGTGTTTTAGCTGATTGGTGTATAAATCTGTAAATATAAGCTACTGTACAAAATACTTTACTAAACTTACGCTTTGGTTTCGGCTCCGGGTTGCTTTTTGTTTTTTTGTCAGTCTCTGGTTAAAACAAGGCAAAAATACTATGAATTTTAGGAGATCACACGCTCCTCTAGCATCATGTTCTATACCGTACAGCCATTAAATACTAAACCATGCTAACACTAGAAATGAGAGCTCGTATTTATTCATTATTAGCAGAAATAGCGGAAGTGTGTGAAATCAATACAGATTGGAACGATTGGAAATGGTTGCACTGGTGCACTATCGCCCCCACCTGGCCAACCACAGAATGTACAATAAATTATATAAAAGCTAAAAAATCATTTTGAACGATTTGATCTTTTACAGATACTTTAATTCAGGAGTGATTGGATCGATTTTATGTTCAGTTTTAGGAGAAGGGTTTGAGGAATAAACACTCACTGTTTTCTTCTGTCCAGTTCACAATCGTCCCAGATCCGTTTATTTTCTTTAGTTTAGGAATATCTTGAGTGATTTCACAAATATAAATTCCTGAACAGTTTTTCTGAGCGTTGTTTATTAATAATGTGAAACAGCTCTGATTCTGGGCTGCTGAGTTACTGATATTTAATTCATGTTCATCTTTAATCCATTTCACTTTTAGCCCATGGGTGCTGATGTTCAAGCAGCAGGAGATCTGGAGATCAGGAGATCCATCTCTAACCGTGTGAGTAACTGTGGGCGGAGTCTGTCTCACCCAAAAAGCAGCACTGGGACCTTTAAGAGAGCAGAAAAAACAACAATCAAAATAAAATGATAAATAAGAAGAATAATAAGCTAACATAACTAAAGTATTTAGAGGGTTTTATAAAGATGCAATTTTCCCAACAGGAAACGATTTACTGCAAATGACATACATAAAGCAAAACAAAAAATATATACATTACAAAATGACTTCTAATAAATAAGAAACAAAAAACAGAAATTATAAATTACAAAATGACTTCTAATAAATAATAATAAAAAATAGAAATTACAAAATGGGTCACCAAGTTCTAAAAAGGTGCATTTTATATATATATATATATAAAACAAAATAATCTAGAGATTAATTAAAATGACTGCTGCGAAAACAGCGAGATCATTAACCTAAGATGATCAGGCAGTGCAAAATTACTGAAGTAAAAATAAAAAAACACTTGATATGCTACATGATGAAAGAAATTTTAGAAGTTAGAAATACAAAATAACTCCATAAAAAATATTCCTAAGAAGAATAGGAATTCCTGTTCAGACAATAAATCCTAAAAGCAAGAACGACAAAATGATTATGAAGCATAAAAAAGAAAACACTATTTCATACCAAAAAGAGAAAACAATTTAAAATAAATCTGTTTATTTTATTTACAAAAAGAAACGACCATATTATAAAATCAGTGATGATGTCATCGCTGTACTTTTTTATTTACGCAGCAAAGAAAACTTTTCTAAACCTCTCAAGTTTTTCCTCTTCCGCTCTTTATGTTTCTGTACTTATTATTATTTCATAATTAAACGAGTCACTATTATTATTTTATCACAATATTAATATTAATATTATATCATATTGTTCTTACAAAACAAATCTAATAAGAGTTTGGACTCTTAACGATGCATTCGTAAACTTTTTAAGAATAATTTTAACCTTCGTTCCTTATTTATTTATTGCTGTAAAAAAAAATTTAAATCATAGCGTTTGATCCTCTAACAAACAAATACAATAACAAAAATAAATAAATAAATAAATTCCTATCAAAACTGATATTTTTTTTAAATATTTTTTTTTATTGAAGTTTTATAATCTTGCAAACTTTCTGCTTCTTTTCTTCCTTACCAAAGGCAATAAAGCTGCAACTTTTAACACTTTCTTATTTAGATATTCTTTGTGTTTCCTTTTCATTATTATTTTATTTTGTCATTTAATAATTAACATATATTTTATTGACTGAATAATAAGCGCCGTCGCAAAGGGTTTTATTTAATTTACTTCTCTTTTTTGAATTATCTAATAAAGAAAAAAAAACCTTTATATTTGCTTTGCTCGGTAGGCCGGTCAAACGCACTGTTTTTATTTTCTTTCTCTTTGTTTCTATTTATTTTAATCTTGTTATTTAATTGATTCAAATAGTTCATAAAAAGGTCAGACTGTGAAAATTGTCATTCTAAATGTTATAATTATATAATATAAAATTATAAACACGTTCTAAACCAGTTCATCTTTTATTTTTCCTCCCTCCTTTCTCTAGAGTTAAATAAATACATATATTAGAATATATTTATATTATAATTAAGACACTTTTCTTTAAGTTTCTTTGTTTTCTAACAGATATATAATATATATATAATTTAATGTTATATTATTTGTGTTATTTAAACGTTCTGTTATTTGTAATGACTAAGTATTTTGTTTCGTTTTCATTTTTTATATCGTAATTAAACTGAATTGATGTTATTTTTTACTCACCCCAAAAAAGCAGAGAGAGAAGAAAAGAAAGAAGCTGCATCTCTCACTGACATCACCTCACACACTGAAACCACACACACACACACACACACACACACACACACACACACACACACACACACACACACACACACACACAC
>JAYJMA010024409.1:0-12007 GCA_036873895.1 Parotocinclus cabessadecuia
AACTCAAGTTAATGATAATTTAGTGTGTAATCAATTAACCTGTCATGCATGTCTTTGGACTTTGGGTACCAGAGTTCCCAGAGTAAACCCACACACTTGGAGGACATGCAGACTCCACACAGAAAACAAAACAGGCCAGGTCTAGACCTTATTGGTTGAGATTGTAGAACCTATGCAACAGATAATTAAGGTTCTAAAGAAATGGGGATCCTACCTGTTACTGGCAATATTTTCCTAATAATTTCCTAATGGCGAGTAAATCTATACAATAAGTGCACAAATGAATGAATAAAATAACATGGCTAATATGAGTGAGTCTCTTGGCTTAGAGCATCTGCTAAAAGACTAAATGTAAATGCATTATTGAGGAGATGTTTTTTCCTCAGTCTTAATCGTCATGACTCCTAATCATATATACTCTGCACTTGGCTTCATGCGTAGACTTCAGAGGAGCGCGTCTGGCTGACTGATATTCGCCCAGGTCGCTGGTACCAGTTCAGAGTGGCTGCCGTTAACGTTCATGGAACAAGAGGATACACCACCCCTAGCAGACACTTCAGATCCTCTAAAGGTAAGAGACATACAGAAGACTTCAGAGTACTAGACGTGCTTTGCAACAGCTATGCAAGCCTGAGAAATGCCGCTGTTTGAAGTATTATTTGGAGCGCTGACTTCACAGAGTTGTCTAACACATTTTTGATAAGCTTACAGGGTTATACCCATTCCTATTTATCGTTTTATCAGTTTACACGTAGCCTAATAATCTAATAGTAATTCGCCAGGCCAGTCTGAATGACATTTTTGTACATTACAATGAGTTAACGAGCTAATTGCATAAATTTTCATTAATTAGAAGAAGTCGGTCAGTTATTCGTATCCACGCCCATGTGCATGTAAAACTGGCATTACTTATACACTGTAAGAGAAAAATACAAATGTTAAATTTAATGTTCACCAAAATGGATGTTGACTGGACACTGACATAGTCTCATAGTCTTTTGGCTGCAATTGTGTTAATATAAAGGGTATTTTTACTGCATGCAAAAGATACACAAATGCGTCAGAAGCCTAAACTGTTATACACATGCTAAACCTTTTGTAATTTATGGACACTTACAAGCATTATAGAAGGTACGGTAAAGAATTGTTTTGACCCTGTCTAAGGAAAAGCCATAACATCATGGGATCAAAAATTTATAGACAGGCTTCCGAACAACATGGAAGATCAGAAAGATAAAACAGACGCAACAGGTAAATGTAAACCAGTTTATGCAGTAGCAGATGAGAGAGAAAAGCTAGCTGGGGTCTATGTTTGTGTGTGTGTGTGTGTGTGTGTGTGTGCGTGTGTGTTGGGGGGGCAAATGGGTACTACTTACAAGAGGACAGGCACAGACACTGTCCTAACGTAAGTAGTATACAAAGAGCTTGTTACAAATATGTAGGATGAGAAAAGTTTCTAAAACGCATCAACCGAGCTGGTCCAAAATGAGGACACGAAATTTTCTCTTAACCCCCGTCAATTGGCTGTTGAGGCGACCAACTGTTTATGGTAGCTACATCCGGAGGTAAAAGGCAGACTTTAATATCCAATTAAAATGTGTATTTAAAATGTATATAATTATGAGGAACTTCTGTGCATATGTGATTGGCTAACTGATTGGCACATGAAGCACACGTGGCTAATTCAGCATGATCTGTGGAGGAAACAAAGTTTATGCTTCAAACTTTAGAAGTCAGGTTGGATGAACATATATTCTGTCTTATTACAATGAGCACAGCAGGTTCTGCCGGTACCTCTTAAGACCTACTCAGATTGAATTGATTCATCTGGGGAGTTTCTATGATCTCATTTGATGAGATGACATAGTGGGTTGTTTTCTCTGTGAACCCACATGCTCATAGATCCAGACTTTACTGATTGATAGAAGCAAAAAAGTCAAAGTGTTCATGGTGCGTATTTAAATATACTTGCCGATGCTATTAAGTTAATCCCTTTAGTCAGCTGGTGCTATGCGGCTTTTCATATTTTTTCTCCTTCATGAGAACTCTTGAGAATAAAGTTCTCATAACATCCAATCCCGGTAAATAATGCCTTTAAATAAAGAATCCATTTGTATATTCAGGGACGTCTCACACTTACATTCACTGAAATGATCAGAGCACTGCTGAGCTTGCTAAAACACAGTAGGTCAATCTGCCTCCACTTTTACCTACAGATGTGGCGGTAGAAATAAAATCACAGAGTAGCTCCTGTAAAAGAGGAAACTACCCCAAGACCCCCCAAGTGATTTTAACCCCATCCAGATAACACCTCCTCCCACTGTTTAATTTGTTGAACTGTGTTTTTCTGAACGGGGCACAATTTTAGACTGATTAGAAAAAAAAAATCAAATAATTTCCTGGAGCTTTTGATTGGTTTCCATTTAGGACATTTATAGAAAGGGAATTTTGTTCGACAAGGACTTCATTCTCTGCTATGTGAACATAACCACTGAGTTGACACCAAGTCAACTGGACATGCACAAGGCTAAGCAAACACAAATAGTGTCAATTTATGGTAATCATGTTAATAATTAGAAAGATTTTATCACTATAAAAGAAAATGCTGTTTGGTCTGGTTCAGCTAGTGGAACATTACCAGCCAACAATGTGATTTTGTGTTTTTTTAAAGGAAAAAGTTAATGGAAAATGCAAATAAAAAAGTGAGTTGTGTGCTACATTTGCACTGACTGTTAATTCACTGGAGACGGTATGAACCTAATTTATTTCATGTTTTATATCAGATCATCTTTATTCCATTTTTTTACATACAAAGATTCGTGCATTTCAGAACTGCAACAAATTGCCAAAAAAGTGGACGCAATTTAGGGCTAGTATTGAGGTTAAAAACTAAATAATGGTGTGATTTCAAACAGGTGATGTTAGAGGGTGTTTATAATCATGATTTAGTACAAAGGAAGTATGCACAGAAGGTATTTGAGTCTTTGAGGAGCAGAGAGAGTCTCCAGTTTGCTATCAAATGCGGTTAAATACAATCCGGAGGAATTTTAGTGTGCAAAAGGGCAAGTTAGTAAACCTAAACTAAAAATCTCTCTCAGATCCTTCATACACATCAAGAACCGCAATTCTATAAATAGCTGATTTAACCACATGGGCAAACCCTCAACTTCTACAATACGGAGTTACTTTTACAAATGGCATTTAGCTGTGAAAAAGAAGAATTTTCTTAAATGGTATGGAAAAAAATTTAAAAATGCGACAATGGCAACACAAACTGTTGCACATCTTAAGTAGTGTTTGCAGGACGAATGGGACAAAATAACACCTGAAACTAAATCACCTGGTATCCTCTGTGTTATTGGAAGTATTGGAAGGAAGAAGGAGTGGCAAGGCTTTACCGTTCCAATTTTTTCGGAATATGGTACGGGACTAAAATGCCGGAATGGATGTATGTTACTTAATTAAATTAAACGTGAATTATATTGAGTCCATACTGTCTTCAGGTAGATAAATGTTAAAGTAAATAAGAATCTCTGTGTCATTTATTTGTTTGCATTTTCCATACAGTTCCAGTTCTTTCTGAATTGGGCTTTCTATTTAACCAGAACCAGAGTATATGACCAGGGCTTGTTCGCCAGACAGCAACCACTGATGCATTCATTATTTACAGAGGCAGAGGGGGAAGGAAGGTTGTCTCTCATAACTGACCATGCCCCCATTTGCGCTTCGCAGATCCTTCTCCTCCCCCTTCGCCCCTTGACCTACAGGTCAGTCAGATGACCTTCGGATCGGACAGGTCAGTATCGTTGCGTGTCAGCTGGGTGGCTCCGGCGGATCCAGATGTCCCGGTGCACCACTACAGACTGGCCTGGAGCTGGATGCTCAGCGGTGGAGAGCCCAACATGCCTCCCAAACTCAGGAGGAGGAAAACGATCAGCGGGGTAATTATAATCCTTGCTCACCTTTTGCCTCTTCAATCATCCCATCTTCATTTGACCCAACCCCACCCCCTCGTTCTCTTACACTTTAAAGCCTGGTTTAAATCCAACCCCCACCACCTTGAACGTGGAAACCCCACAATGGCCTTTGTTCTTTTTCATCCTGCAAGCCACAACAAATTAAGTTACAACAGTGCAGAAAGGCGCAAGACAAACAACCGGCGAGCACGCCTTTGATCGCTCGGAGCCTTGCATTATACGCCAGGACGCTATCACGTTGCATCAGGCGCACCGGCTAAAGGCTACGCTTCACCACTGTGTCCGGAGCTCGGCCAAAAACAGCATATCAGTTGTCATACCGTTTGAGAAAGGGAAATCTCCTAATAACATCGAAACTGTTTTTCTTTAACTGAGATCATTTTCGAGGAGTTTATTTATTTTTCCTCCCCTGAACAATTTTTAGCCATGGCAGCAGCACTGTTTTTGTTTTATATACATGCTATATTTTTCAAAAGCTTTAGGGGGGATGTTGACATTCTCGTGCAAAACCATGTTTTTTTTTTTTTTTTTTAAATAGCCGCTGGATGAACTGCGACACATCAAAACCTTGCTTTAATAAGAAACCACAATTGATCCATTTGAAGATTGTATTACAAAAGGGAAACGATTTATGTGTAATTGATTTGTTTGCCTTAATTAGTGCATTAAGCCATACCAGCATACCACATGCACACCATGCATTATCTGAGACACCCAAGCACATTTACCAATATAAGATGCTCTTTTCTCATGGCGGGAAACATTGGTGAAGTATAAACATGCCAGGCTTGTGTGTTGATTGTGCGACTGCGTGTTCAAGAGCCAACAATGAAGCAGCCTTCTATTGGCAGGTGACCAAGAATGCATAATTGTCTCCCTGGGTGGGAGGACATTAATGGATGAACCCCCTATCGATCATAGCAGCTCTAGGCAGTCTCTGAAATTTACGAGTTTATTGGTTTTCACTGGCTGGGCTGCGACTGACCCATGTGAACTGAAGAATTACCTATGTTGACAAAGTGCTCAGGTTGGACTGTAGTGCTTTAAGAGATCAGTGTGATATGTGGTTGATAAATTTCCACACACAAAGCCTTTCCTTTTTTTTGGAAATTCCAGAACATAAATATCGGTATATGCACATATTACAATATGAAGGTTAAAATTTGTGGACAACCAAGAAACTAGCATATCAGTATGGAATTTGACTACACCCCCCTATCATTTGCAGCTACAACAACCTTTGTTCTTCTCAAAGAGCTTTCCATTTGATTTTGGAACAAGACTCTGCGGTTGGCTGCTGATCCAACAAGCCTTGGCTCACTTTTGGCATTCCATTGCTCTTTCAAGGTGGTGCTATGGTCAAGGTTCTGTGCTCTATGGATTCTGTTTAAGAACATCGTGGCAAAAAGTTGATCAATCGACTTGTTGGAAGTAAAAATCCTCCAATGTGTCATATTCCACTGCCACTGTTTGTCTATGGGGAATCCAGAAATGTATGTATTGTATTATGAGTGTGTTACAAGTGAATGTTGCTGACATAAAAAGTTTTGTCTAATGTAGTGAAAGCCTGGTTTGACAACCTTAACCTGCTCAGGATAACTGAACGGCATAAAGGTTATGTTACTAGACTGGAACAAAAAGTCCAGGATTCATTGTTGGGTCCTTGAGGAAGGCCTTTAACCTACAATTTCTTGGACCGTAAGATTATTTCAGTTGATGAGGATGTAAATGATGAAACTTATTGAATAGATTAAATAGTTTATGTGAAAGTTTTATAGTCGTGGTACATCATGGTGAGAGAGGTTTCATTCCTGGGACAACTTTTTTTCTAACGGCAACTAGAAGGTTTCATGTGTTTGTGCGTTTCTGTGTGTGCAGGACACAAACTCTGTTGACCTGGAGGGCTTGAGGGAGAACAGGAGCTATACTGTGGAGCTACAAGCTGTGTCTTACTGGGAGCAGCTCCCTTTGAAAAGTACCAAGGCCATCCTGCGCTTTTCAACGCGCCAAACAGAATCGGGTATGCAGCTGTAACGTGTCAATCACTTGCCTCTTTAAAGAGGTTCTTCTTCCAAAATGGTGCTCATTTATCCATGCATGAAGGCTAGATTAGATCCAATGGATTTAATTTGAATTAGTTTCTATTAACTTTTGTACATATTGTAAACATCAGCATCAGTATTGTACAATAATAAAAAAAAACACTTAGGGTTATAATTTATATTACAATATGAAAGTACTCGTTGTTTGGACATGAAAATGTTAACAAGTACTGCCTCACTGCAGTGTTTGTCAGGTGCAGGATTGTGTTTAGCTGTGTACCAAACTGCTCCACGCAGATAAACGATATGGATATTCTTGATAGTTGTTGAAATTGAGTGAGAAATGCATGAACCCATATAAAAGTCATTGGCACTGTGATTTATAAGGGTCAGCATTACATTTTTTGAAACAGGACATTAACAGACATGGACTTTGACCAAACATTACCGTAGTCACACAGTACAGGGTGAGTCAAAAGACATAGGACATGCTGCATCTTGGACTTTTCGGAAAGGCTGCCCTTTTGTTTCTAAAATAAAAGGGTATCCTCAGTCTTTTGACTCCCCCTGTAGTTGCACATTTTTATTTGAAATAATAACAAGGTTCCTATCCACTGAGAAAAGTTCCTACCATGAAGACAGGCTAATAAAAAGTTCCTAAACATGGCGTTCTAAGAAGTATTCCTTGTTGCGAACATGTAAGAAAATGAGCACAGTTCTAAGAACTATGAAAAGGTTCGTCTGGTGTGAAAGTGCAGTTGGCACACTCTTTCTGGGCAGGGAACCTTGCTACGGTGCTTGAAATCGACAAAAACAACGCTTATCTCATTAGAGGCGGGGTACAAAACCAGGGCGCTTCAGTATTATGAATCAGTGCAGTAATGGCTGTGGTTCATATAGAGTCTCTGGTGAGGTGTAACTTCTCTGGCCCTCAGTGGATCCGCTTGATCAGCAGTCCATTTGATAGTAATGTTCCAGGTTCTGACCTTTATCTACAACGCCTTATGTCTATTCTAGCGGGTTATGCCTTTCAAGCGGGTTCACTATTGCTGCGATCCTCTGAAGACCCTTGAGTCACAAAGGCTGGGTCAGATGTGTGCCAGACCAGGGTCCCCTCCTGCATGACAGTTCAAAGGAGCAGTAGTAAAAATCTAATTACAAAATAACTGCACTCAGATTTAGGTTCGCTGCTGCTTTTGAACATGGTTTTATTCACCGTTTGTTTTCCATGAATGTTACCCATACTAAAATACTCTTAATTCAGGACATCTTGCTCAGTTCTTTTTTTCCTTTACATTTAGTAACCCTCACTTATTTTGTGGCTTTGGTCAGTTTTTAACTGGTAAATGTTGACTTCATTTCAGACCCGGAGGCCACAGTCAGTCCCGTGATTCAGAAAGGTCAATCAGATGTACTGGATGTAGGCACACCGTTCTACCAAGACGGACAACTTCAGGTTCGAGTCTACTGGAAGAAACGAGGTAAGAGGGGAGCTGTTGATCATATCTTTCATCTGCTTGTGACAAAAGGGAAAACCCTGTGCTGTTTTAAAAGAGACTCTGCATCAAAGCAAGGATTTTGCCTTTGTTAGAACAACTAGCTTTACTCAAGTCTGTGTACTCTTGATCATGTGCAAACATGAACGTCCTGGACATGCCTCTGCTTACTGAGAAGACGCTGGAGTTAGTACACGACGTTATGTGGAGCCTGGAGATTATGCTACTGTTGAAGGTTCTGTAATATGTTATCAGTCTAATTAATGATTGGATAAATCTGCCACTGGTCCATTACTTAGCAGTGGTGAACTTGCTACGAAATACCTCTTTCTAATTTCTCCACCACCCATTGGTTTTTGTTCTGGTATACTCACATGTCATTACATACATACCCCTCTCAAAATTTATGGGATATTCCAAAATGAAAATTTCCTTAATTAAATATTTTTTTGTGAGCAGTGTAGTATATGTGGTTAACAGATATCTAATCAGCCAATCACATGCCAGCAGTTCAGTTCATTTAGGCATGTAGATTCTGTAGTTCAAACCAAGCAGAATGAGGAAAAAAAGTGATTTTTTTTTAAGAAAAGAGATTTTGAATGTGGCATGCGCTAGACGGGCTGGCCTGAGAAGCTGCTGATCTAACTGGAATTTTCTAGCACAGCCATTTCTAGGGTTTACAGACAACAGTCCAAAAAAAACCTGAAAGTTCTCAGGGTGAAAATGCTTTGTTCATGATAGAAGCCGATAAAAAGACAGCAATAGCTCGAATGACCACTTGTTACAACTAATGTCTGGAGAAGATCAGCTCTGAATGCACAACACCTCAATACTTGTAGTCCAAGCAGATGGACTAAAGCTGCAGGAGACTACATTGGATGCCACTGCTTTAAGCTTAGAATAGCCAACAATACACGAAGGTTCATCAAATTTAGATTTGGGAAAACATTGCCTGGTTTTAGGAGTCTGGATTCATGCTGGGGCATTTTGGTGGTAGGATGTGAATTTGGAGTAAATAACAGTGAAAGCATGAATCCATAATGGCTTCTATCAACAGATCAGGCTGCTGGTGGTGTAATGGCATGGGGGATATTTTCTTGGCGGACTTTAATCCGCTTAATAACCAACTGAGCATTGTTTAAACACCACAGCCTACTTCAATATCTCATCTCAGTGTATCACCTTCTCTTGGCTGCTTCCAGCAGTATAACGCTCCTTGCCTCAAAGCATAACTCCTCTCAAACTGCTTTCTTGAGCATGACTATGGGTTCACTGTACTCAAATGGCTTCCACAGTCAGCAGATATCAGTCTAACAGAACATCTTTGGGATGTGGTGGAACAGGACTTTCGCATCATGGATATGCAATCATGTCAATGTGGACAAAAACTCCGAGGAAGGATTCAAATACTTTAATGCATCTATGCCATGAAGATATTTGGGAAATGCAGTAGATAAACATGTCTCCAGGAGCCTGGAGAAACACAGCTGCACATGTTTGGACATTCAAACAGTTCCCACTCAAGTGTAAACCTCTCTGGTGTAGTGTCTTTTTGTTCCTTTTGACTATTGTTTGGAGGGATCCCAAAGATCATGCTCTGCCAGAGAAACGTCAAAATTTAAATGTACTGTTAAATATCCAAATTTACCGTTGGCTATAATGCCAGTGCCTCACAGCCAGTGCCACCAAGAAAAATAACACGAGTGATGATGAGCAAATCTGTACGTATTATAAGTACATACAGTATATATAAGTACAAGTCTAATAACAGCCATATTTATGAATAAATAATAAACAGTTTTTTTTTTCTAGAACGGCAGTGACATTTTCAAAACCTGAACACAGATCCATATTCAGCTTCAAAAGTCCACCCATATAAGTCTGTGGGACAAACAATGACAATGATGGTGCCCAGTGTTAATTCTAAACGATCAGAAAATCACATTAGCAGAAGAGTTATAATTAGTCGAATGGGTTTGGGCTGTTGCCGTTCAGCAGGAATGAAACTGTCCCAAATTGCAAAGGCAGTCTATAATGCGGGGACACACCTGGCATGCATGGTGCATCACATAGACCCAGCTCCCAACTCAAGGACTGTGGAGACACAGGAGCTGCCGGGGCAGAAACGGCGAGGGGGGAGCGGTGAGGCAGAAACATTTAGGAAACACAATGCACAATCAGCAACCTGAGCTTAGCAGTGCCAGGAGGCTGTACATCCGGCCTTTCTGTGCTAGGGAGCCGTACTGGACTTTAGCATATGGTGCCAGGAGATGGAGCGCAATTAACTTCAAAGCTCAATTAGGGTGACTGAGAATCGCGAACCAGGCCTCCTGGCGTCATTAATTTCACGTGTCACAGAATGTTTGAGTTGAGTTTTCTGTGTGTTTGTGGATTTCCAGAGTGCGCCTTCCTTCTACAAATTATGTTTAACATGCTTCACTTTGCAAAAGTCTTAGGCCACCATTAGGTTGCTCAATAACGGACCATATATGGCACATTGTCGATGATTAAACCTAAAAATGTGCCTAAACCTGGATTGGTCAATAAATGATGCTTTCTTGAACTGATCTTCATTCTAGTCTTAGATGCTATCTTTCGAAACAGACAATTTGTGTTCACGCACCTTTGGGCTGTAGAAAAGCCAACCTGTTACCCCGATGAAGCTGACAGATGTTGCTGTTGCTCAAGTGTAAAAGCCTTTACACAGCAAACGTGATTTTTGTTGTGTGTTTGATTTATTCAGATGACAGTAAATTAATTTAAGAGCGTATATGTCACCAAGAAGGTGACATTATTGTTCCTCTGTTGTTCCCTCTCCTCCTCTGAAGCACAGATCCATTTTACTTGCGTATAAAATGTTCAGGTTTGGAACAATGTTATTAAAAAAGATTAATAGTAATATTCTTAGCAATTAAAAGTAAATTGTATGTGATTAAAAGCTTAAACCTGATGTGTAGCTGGACAGCCACTGGAATCAAATTATGGTATGAAATAAAAAAAAAAACAAAAAAAATAAAAATAAAAAAACAGTTCTTACCTGTTTTTATAAATGATATTTCAAACTTTGCGGGAGTTTTGATCACTCGAAGGGACATTGCTTTTCAGGGGTTTGTTCACATTTTTCTTCACGTTGCGTTGTTGATCTGAGATGAACAAAAAATCACATCAGAGTATTACGCATTTATGTCTTGCTCTATCACGTTTTAAGGAGAGGTCACACTAAATACATGCCACTGTAGCCTAGAGAAGCTATTTTTCAATACTGCATACCTATATGTTCTGGTCGCATTCTAATTCTTTTGTCTAAAAGACAACATATTCCATGCAATAAGGTTGATCTAATAGTGAGAAAGAATTATATGAAGTCGTTATACCATTGTGAAAACAAAGTATATCTAAACTAACAGTGGCCTAAGAGGACTTGTGCACAGTACTGCATATTGGGCAGCACATTTGACCTTTGACATTGGATGGGCTGCTGCCATCTTCCTGGTTGTCAAATCTAAAGCTGCATCTTTTTCCCATCAGACCCAGCCGTGACCCGTTACCGTGTGCAGTGGTTCCCTGAGTTCTGCTCACATAATGGAAGCAGACTTCAGGAGAAGCTCATCACTCAGGTAGGCTCTCATTTTTTTGTGGGTTTTGTTCGTCTGTCACGAACCTACAGGTATGGGGCTGTGTGCTGACAGAAATTCAACAGGAAGACAGATCATTTCAGGAAGCCACGATTGATCACTAGCAGTGAAAAACACTGAGGGGGAAATCTCACCTGCATCAATCACGAAGTGCTCCGGCTATAAAACGAGAGGAAAAATGGTGAAAGCCCTAGGTTCAGACCTCAGCATCACAAAATAAAACAGGGAACCTTATGTATTAATCATACATTTGGGAATAGTGGCTGCATTTATTTCAGTCAAGACTTGAGAGTCTCTTAAACATTTCAACAGTATTTCCACTGTCGCAGCACAAGCAGTGGAACTTAGATGAATGAGGTTGTGTTTTTACTGTACTGAGAGTTTACTGTATACTGAGTCTTTGTTTTACTGCGTTGTGTAGGAAAATTACGCCAGTCTACCTGCTCTGCAATTTTCCTGCAAGTATAAAGTAATCATTCAGCCATTTGGATCCAAGAGTCGAGCACAGGCCGAGAGCACCACCTTCTCCACCCCACCTTGTTCATCCATTCAGGGAAAGAGCTCCAAACCAATCCACTGCCCCGGAGAACCAGGTTTGTCTTTTTTACTGCTCATGAAGGACTTTTTATGGTGTAGCTGCAGCATATCTTAGCATGTCCCCATCTCCAACCATCGTCCTCCAATTCTGACATCCAGGGTCGACTGCAGAGTAAGAATTTCATTGGGCAGGGAAACTTGTTTCCTACTGTCCATATGACAATAAAGCTTTCTTCCTGTTCCCACATAAATGAAATCTGCCAGCGCATATTTCCGAGACAAAGTCTTAAACAATGGCAAAATGTTATCTCATTTAAAGC
>JAYJMA010024420.1:0-12007 GCA_036873895.1 Parotocinclus cabessadecuia
CGTTCCACACCTTACCCGCTCTCGGTAAAGGAGACTGCCGTGATGGAGGAGTATATCAGCGAGGCTCTGGCTCAGGGCTTCATCCGTCCCTTCAAGTCTCCAGCCAGTTCTAATTTCTTTTTCGTTCCCAAGAAGGATGGCACCCTCTGACCTTGTATCGACTACCGAGAGCTGAACAAGATCTCCAAACGCTACACCTACCCTATTCCTCTCGTCCCGTCCCGCTAGGCCTAGGAATAGCTCCCCTCGTCCCTCTTCCCGTAGAGGCAGACCTTCCCGTCCCGTTAGGCCTAGAGTTAGCTCCTCTCGTCCCTCTTCCCGTAGAGGAAGACCTTCCCGTCCCGTTAGGCCTAGAGTTAGCTCCACTCGTCACTCTTCCCGTAGAGGTAGACCTTCCCGTCCTGTCCCCCCTAGGTCCAGTAGTATTCACACTCCGTCTCCTCCTATCGAGGAGATGCTGTTTATCTGCCACAAAGAGCTGTGATTCAAATGCCTCTATGAAGCTAGTTGGTTCATATGCAGGAGAAAACTATAAGCCTTGCAGGCGTAGATTAAGGTTGAGGTGATACAGAATCAGCTAATCTCATGCAGTACACATGCTACCAGGGTTAAGCCCAAATTGGACGAGGGATTTGAGCTAGCCACTGTTTTTCCTTTCTCTCTGTTTTGGTTTTCATTTTTTGCTCTCTTTTCCTGGTAATTCTGATATTTTAATACCAAGGTATTTTATTATAAGGATAAAGCCATTGTATCTTTTATTTTATACTAACCACTGTGTGTCCATGCCAGTTAAATTGGCTGATTCAATTGATCCTGAAACAGAAATCATAAAGACGGTATAACTGCAATTGAGACTCCTAGGGTTTATTGTGGTTTATGGTCTACTTTGGTTGATGTGTGGATTTAATTTTGGTTATTCTATTTTATCGGGTTTGATATTTTGATTTGCAGTGTCATTATTTTTTAACTGGCGAACTCTAAGGCTTAAAATCACGTATCTCTTCATGGTCACAGCTCACCCATATTCTAATGGCTATGCCCACCATGATAATACACCAAGTATCAGAACGAAAATCATCTTAAACTGGTTTAATGAACATGACTTTGAGTTAAATGCTCTTCAGTGGCCTTGTTAGTTATTGGACTTATTGGATTTGAGTCCGATAGAACACCTTTGGCTTATCTGAACATTCACAGCATGAAAGTGCAGCTGAGAAATGTAAGTGATTCCGACACAGTAAAAACTCAAATGAGTGTTTCCAGCAACTTATAGTATCCATGTCCATCAATAATTGAGGCTATTATACAGTTAGATCTAGGGCTTCTCAACATTATTCGTATTACTTTTTCTACTAAAGTAATGAATACAAACATAAATACATCTATTTCTTCACACCACCTTTGATGTCCAAGGCATATCCGGTCAATGATAGCTCATAATGAAAGTTTTTAATAAAGAAAGAAAAATACCATCAAAGTCTTTACCTCCAATTGGCCAACTAACTTTTGTATCAGAACAGGAAACACAAAAAATTTGTTCTTATTAGATATTATCTCATTTCTTGTAATGACATTAAAAATAATACATCTGTATAAATTACACCTTAAATTCAACTAATTTAGCATATGTTTTTTTCCATGATTAATATTTTGTTTTAGAGTTTCATACAAATCTGGCAATTATGCAGGGAAATATGTATGGTCTATAGTTCCTCTTTGGCTGAAGACTTCTGTTGATCCAGATATTTCTTAATTTCTACTTCTTCCTACAACAATAACACAGTGCACATTTGTTAGTAAAACACCTAGAGAAGGAAATAGGTTGAATGTCATAAGTGTGTGAGAGACTCTGAAAGTGTTGGAAAGATAGAATATGGTTATTTCCCCTCAGAATTTTCTATATTTCAGCATAAATGGAACCTAAAACAGCATCAGATTTTCACTCATGCTCTAAAATCAGAAAATTATTATTAATTAGTTTGCTAGTTTTATATTCTGTGAATCTTGGCTTGAACAAATGAGATATATGATGACGTTGATGTTGTAAAAGTTGTTGATATTTGCAGATTTGGAAAGGTTTGCAAAACTATCTATAAATAAAACACACAAGTACATTTTCCAAAGAGCAGTTAAAGCAGAATACAAATTTGAAATGGTATAGACAAAGTCCTGATCTTAATCCAAAGCAAATATTGTGGAAAAACCTGATGCCAGTAGTTTAAGTAGTTCTGTACAGAGGAACTGGCTTCAGATTCCTCAAATCGATGTGCAGGACTAATCAACAGTTACCAGAAAGACAGATAACATTAATATGCTTTTCAATTACTGGTGTGTATGGAGCCATTTGTTTACATTTATTCTTTATGTATTTTTAGGACCTGTGTGAAAAAAATACCATGATGTTTTAGGTACAGAAATATAGAAAATTCCAAATGGTTTACAAGCACCACTGTAGCTAACCTTGATCTTGCCTTCCCTGGCTTTTTCTCTTTCTGCATTTACAAATTCCACAATTGGCTCTAGTTTGGGTTGGCCAGAATACGATATCACCTAAAACATCAACACAGCACAAAATGCATCTCCTGTTAACAATTTAGCCACAGATAACTACAAAAAATTATTCCTAAATTAATTTAAGGTATGTCATCAACTCCTGTACACGAACACATTTATAAAATGCTAATTTTCTCAAGAAAGTTAAGCACATTGGTTCTAAACAATGAACACACACATGGCCATGCAAATGAAAACAAATGTCTCACCCTTTCAGCATAGACAGCAGGAAATAATTTAATGATTGGGTATCTTTCTATCATGTCAATCTTTATGTCATTTGCAGTTACATCAATTCTGGCTACTATCACATCTTCAGTTTCCCTGTAGTGTTCAGCAATCTCTTCAAATAAAGGAAACATTTCTTGGCACTCGGGGCTCCATGGGGCATCTGAAGAAAGACATACATGTTCCTGAGCATTGGTAATTGGTAGCCAAAAGTTCTCACACAGCATACATGAAGACTACATACAAACACATTTCTAGACAAAGTCAACTCATGTCATGGGATTTACATGCATAGAATTCATGCACCAGATATTTCCAGCTCAGTGGCGCAGTAAAACAATAAATATGCTGGATATCCAGTTAGCATTGAATCATGATATATAATGATAGGACAAAGCACAATCCCGAAATTTAGATTATTCTTATCATTATTTCAAGACCTAACAGTTCTATAAATCTACTTAACCAAATTCTTTACAGTGCATGATGGGTTAGATAGTATTGCAGACGCTGGTGCATAGGGAATGAAAATAAGTAACTAGCACTCTAAACTAAAAGATGCAAAACCAGAGCTTGCAGTATGCTGACAGGCACCAATAGGAACAATACCAAACTTGACTCAGAAATCTCTAAAACATGAAGCATTAAGCACTAGAAAAATGCAAAACTAACACACAAAGCACAATCACACTGCTCATTGTACAAACCACAAGGTCTGAAGTAGGAAGCACAAACACAAAGCCCAAAGTAAGAAGAACAGAGCACGCTGAATGCAAATCGAAACACAATCAGAAAATGTCAAGCACTGAAAGAGCAATAGCCTGGTGAGCTGGTGCCTTTAAGGCTCCAGGGTGGTGAGCTAAATTATGGTTAATGTTCTGACAATGTCAAATGTGCTCATGTGTTTGCACACTTAGTAATCTCATAAATATCACAAGTCCACTGTCAAAGCCCCACTTTTAGGGGTTTTCTAGGTCTTGTCCTCAGTTTATTGTGGGGATAGAAATAATGATACTGAAGATAAGATGTTGGATAATGCAGCAAATCAGTGATGTGAAAAATTGACAAAAATATAAACTGGTAAGACAGAATGACCAGACAATGACTGGTCAGACAAAACAATTACCTGTGACTTAAATGTACCTAATAGCATGCAATACCTCCACAAGCACAAATAGCAGCTGCAATTACCCAATAAAAATGTACTGTGAAATTTGACAGTAGAACCATAAAATGACCAAATTACCATCAAAAGCCATAGTAGAACTGTAAAATCAAGTAGGGTCAGCTGTAGTTTACAGCTGTACTATGAAATTTGACAGTCTATCCATAAAGTGGCCAGATTACAATAAAAAAATCACAGTAGAACTGTGAACTTCATGGTCAAACTGTGAGAGTTCACAATATAACTGTCAAGCAATTTACAGTTTTACTATGAAATTTCACAGTATATTTTTTCCTGGGAAGATGTGTCATGGACTAGACATTGCCAGGTCTGTCTCATTGTTTTTGTTGGTCCCAAATATTTTCAAGAGAATTTATGTCTGGGGATTTTGCAGGCCAGTCCAGATGGTTGACTGCTCCTGAATGTTCATAATGGTAATCATGCACGTTTTCAGTTGTGTGAGTGTGATGCATTTTGTAGTCATAGTAGGCAGCTTTGTGGTTCAAATGTATTGTCACCTCAACCAAAGAACACACAACATCACGGAACATCACATAACCTCTTCCAGTTTAAACCAAACCTTGCACGTAATCTTTACTAAAGGATTCCTATGGTCTTAGTTGAACATGAGCATCATTCATATACAAACAGAAATTAGACTAATCTGACCAGGTAATATGTTTCTAGATATAAACAGTCCAATTTTTGTTTCTTTTTGCCCACTGTAACTGAGCAACTCTGTGAGCATAAGTGGGCAACGGCCTCTTGCATGCCACTCTGCTCCATATGTTTAAAGTATGCTATTTTTTTAGAACTTGGTTGTGAAGGATGTGCTTTGTTTTCTAGAAGTAATTCTTCTACAATCAATTTGTATTCACAAGCCATGAAACATGCAGGTGCTTGTCAGTTTGAGAATTTTTCCTGTAGACTGTGAATTTTGCCACTGCTGGTAGACTTTGATACAGCTTCAAATTCAGCTACTTTCTTTATATTATGGCCCCTGGAAAGCCCAAGTGCAATAATTCCTGTTTGCAAATCACACATTTTTTTTTTTGCAATCAATTTTTTTTTCAATTAATTCACTGCACTCCATTTAGGAATCCTGTGCACACCCTACAGGTATTATAACACACCATCATGCCATCTGCATGAACCTGAAGTTACTACCATGCAAGCTGACAATCTCTTCTGTGCTAAGCTTACATTTAAGTTTCCTGCAGAGGTTAAGTTTTAAATAATGTTGTATTTAGTTCACTTAAAATAGGCACCTACAGAATAGGACTAAGACATTCTTCTTCTCATTGAAAGCAACTCTCTCAAAATTCATTCCCACCAGCTCCTTCACTGGCTGTTTGTCCCATCCATCAGGGATTGGTTCACTTTGTAGTTTTGGCTAGAAAACACACACAAACACAAACTATAACAGACATATATATGCCACCGTAGCATAGCAGCACAGTGGATAGCTTTGTTACCTCACAACTCCAGACACCCAGGTTTGAGCCCCATTCCAGCCCAGTTGATCAATGTGTGCTGTTTGCATGTTCTCCCCATGTTAGTATGGGATGACTAGGGGTACATTCATCACAATCCAAAAACATGCATTAGGTCAACTGGTAATAGCTAAAAGTGTATCAGTGTGAGTGAGTAAAAATATAGCTGCCTTAAAGTCAGAGTAAATGTATGAAATTGGTTTTTCTATGCATTTTCCATACTTTCTGAACTTTTTTTGATTTTGACTGTCTTTGAAACATGTAAGTAGACAGAGAAAAGAGAAAACCCACTCTGACAAATAAAGAACATATACCAGAATGACTGGAGATGTCAATGCTATCCACTGCCTCACTGTGTTGCCAAAGACTTCACCTAAGATAAACTGGAAAGTGAAGAGTGTGTACCAACCTTAGCTTTACCGTGTAAGTAGCTCTGGCAAAAGTCAGTAATAGTTTGTTTGTCCAGCTGGTCTGAAGGTAACTGATATTGGAAGTTGTTGGTCAAGTTGATCATGCGGATAACTGGGGATTCCTCCTTCCTCACTCGCAGATACTCCATGATACGTCCATTGCGGAACTCACCTGTGTCAATCAGCACAAACAGGACCTACAACAATGTGAAACATCTACTTTAATGTTTATTACAATTAAACATCCACTTTGTGTGGGTGATTCAGCAGTCTGATATACATACTAGCCCAGTACTTTGAATAGATTTGGGCATCATATATAGAGTATTACTGTCTGTGTCTGAGGGTAGGATATTTCCAGCCCTGTGATGGACTGTTATCCCATGCAGGATATACATATGTCTACACACTGTGTTCTTTGGAATAGGCATTAAAACCACACAGCCCTGACCAAGACAACGGAGAATAAAATGGGCAATATGCAAGTACCTTAAGTTTTGAAATCCAGTCAGACTTATCAGACTAAGGAACACTATAATCCATACCTTGCCTCTAAACTCTTTAGCAGTGCTCTTGAAGGCATGATGCAATTCTTTAAATCCTTTCTTGGCCTTATCTATAAACAGAATCAAATGATTCTGCACCATGGAGTTTAATATCTTTGATGAGGTCTGAGAGAAAGCAAAACCAGAGGTAAATGAAATGAGACTTCAGAGACCAATTTGTTTATGTAATACATGTTAGAAGAAAGAAGCTTAATTATTATAAGTACCTTTCCATTGTACTCAGTCACCAAAGGCATCTCGTAGACTCGAATGAAGTGAACAATGTCCTCTTTCATTGTTGCACTTGTCACTTCAAGTTTTTCTCCAAGGTTCAACTGATAAAACATAGCATAAAGGAAATGGTCAACATATATTTGGCATAGCTTAGTACAGCATCACAGCTTTTGTGCATATTTACTTGATCAAAGTGATATGACTGTAGAGCCCTATGATTTCCACGATGAGGAGAACACAGACAGAACAAAAAAAAAGCCACATATAAACAGAACAAGGATTTAACTAACTGTAATATAAAATTCAATTCATGTCTGTCCAGGATTAATCTGATAAGAACATGAGTGAACTAATCGACATGTACAGAGCTTAAAATATGGCTCTAGCTGCTTATGAGCTTAATAATGAGGTGCAATTCTAATGAGCGAGTAGGGAGGCTAATGAGGGAGCAGGTCCTTAAATTCCAGAGAGTGCCATGCCTGTAGCCTGTATGTAGGCTAATTCACAGTAGTGCTGCTTGCATGCATGGTTAAAGTAGGGAACATCTGTAAAACCATTCGAATAACAATAAGTCATTAATAACAGCATTATCCCTTCTGTATCCAAAGCAATTTACAACATATATAATCTTACCATCCAAGAAATTGTGAGTTAAGGGCCTTAGTCAAGGACTCAAATGTGACAGCTTGAGGTGAACTTGAACTTGAACACTGGAATCTCTAGTCCAAGATCATTACCTTTGTATTTCTACATTCCATCTCTTTCTCTACAAACTTTGTTAGTCCCTTTAATCTGTCCTCTGAAGGTCAGGACCCCTACAGGACCAGCACAGATCAGACACTGTTTGGGTGATGGATCATTCTCGCACTGCAGTGACAATGACAGGAAACACTCTGTGGTGGTCCTGACCTTCAGAAAGCAGAGTAAATGGGAGCAGCAAGTTGTGTAGAGAAACAGATAGACTATGGTCTGTAGTCTAATACCTGTACAATACTATGTCCAAAAATAAGTACAATACCTGCATCCTTACCAACTTACTGGAAGTTGTGGTGTGTTTTCACTAACTGTAGTTAACATGGTAAGCTGTTTGTTCTATTTTTGAGCAATAAGATGTTAAGATGTAAAGAAACTGTCACACATTACTTTGATGACCCTTTAGTCCTTTGCTTATATTCATTACTACCCACACATTTTTTCTTAGGTATTTGCTTATGTGGTTCCCCCAGTGTAAACTTGCATTTCAAAAAATGTGGATATTAATATTTAATATATTATACTATATATTAAAATATATAGTTAATATTTTGTCAACCCCATTTTGCAGGCTTGTTTAGCGAGTACTGTTGGAAAAGATATACACTGTAACAAAAGCACGATGATTGTACAGGACAGGTATGCACACCCATTTGTCCCATATCTTCCTGATTACAGCTAACTCATCTCATTCATGTCGACTGGGTCTGGCATCATGGCCATGAAGGTAAATATCATGAAAAAGTATATGGCCATATTGTTTCTAAAAAGAATGTCCTGCTATGCTATTCATCCAATAGAATTTGCTTTTCCATTTGACTTGTGCAGCTCTGCTAATATCAGCATTCTAATATCTGTGCAAGCCAACATGATCCAGTGACTTCTAGTTCTCTAAGACACGTCTCTCTTCCAAATTGATCATTTCCAGTACAATTTTCTCTTTTGGTTGCAGTATGAAGTGCTCAAATGCAGACTGTGTGTCATAAATTTGTGACAACAAATATTTTAGGCTTTAGGCCTATTCAAATTGTGCTAGATTCTGAGCATCTTCCTTGATTTTGTTGTGGTAAAGGTGCCCACTCTGGCCATCTTTAGACTTCCATGGCACAGATCTTGGTTTGACTTTGACTTCATTTGACCTCAACTTTCTTGTGCCAAACAAACTGCTGATCCATTTTAGTTAAACAGGTCCAATTTTCTTTTGTCACTCATTTACATTTACAACATTTAGCAGCCACTCGCACCCAGAGTGTCTTTCAAGTTATACAGTCTTATAATCCATGCAACTGCCTTGCTCAAGGACCAACAGTGGCACCCAGGCAGAGGTAGGATTTGAAACTTGGACCTCCTGGTCCATAGTCCAGAATGTTAATTTTTAACTGGCCTTTTGGTGCAATGACATTATCTTCTCTTTTAACTTTGTGACAGCTATATAATCTTTGCCATGGCTATAACACATATTGAAGGCATCCCTAGGTGGTGTTTATATAAACACCTTGCAGATGAAATTAAGAGTCAATTTTGAATTAACTAAAACTTCAGGTAAAACAGACTAGCAGTAGGTTTTAAATTTAGCAATGGTAAACTGAGGTTGAATAGCTGACAAGGTAATTTAATCATAATAAACTGCTGTTGCTAAATACCAGATGATGTACTTCTTTTATTTTCTCTTTAATTTAACTAATAAAGTATTTATTAATTTATGACCAGCCATTGTTGTCTAAGGGAAAGAGTAACACTCCAGTTGGCAAAAGCTTGCAAAAATTGATCACTAACAGTTTCTTGCCACACCCATGTTCCTCTGATACTGTACATGAGGTTCACTCTATGGCAGAATGACACATATAGAAGGACAATATACACCATGGATTACACATAAGTTGTAAAGCCATGGATTGGTTCCAGGAACATGATAGCATTCTTTCCGTGATTCTCTGGCTCCTACACCTTTCAGATCTTAATCCTACAATACATCTCTGGTGGGAGTTATAAGGGGCTGCTAGGAGCATTTCAGTACCTATTTTGTGCCAACGAGAGAAACTATCCTGATTTTAATGGTCTTTAGACCTTCAGGACGATTTCAAAACCTAGTGGTATTCATGCCGTAACTAATTACTGAGGAGTTGCGTAAAACAGTGCCCTTCAAGCAGCTTTACAGTGAGATAAGATTTTACCCATCATACACAGTAAAGAAATATAAATTCACTATGTATCATATAGTTTTCACAGTAAATAAATTCATCTATATGAAACACTGCAGAAACTTTGCTATTTAGTCAATATCCAGTACACTACAGGTATGCACAACTGTGCGCATTACATTCTGTGAAACAGAATTCACAGAATGTTTACTCAAATGTACACTGACTGGATAATAACATTGTCACATAGTTACTTTGATACTTTGAACATAATGTTTCATTTGAAGAATATCAGTTGAAACACAATATAAGAACATTAAGTACAGTGTTGTAGAGTACAATATAGTAATTATTATCTTTGTATATTTAATAAAACTATTTATAAAATGTTTATATATTTACATTTTCTGTCAGCAGGTGTCACAAAAGTTCATTTGTACTAGTTTTATGTCATTCAGACACATCAAAAAGATGTATAAACAAATGTTAAATGGTGCATGCCTGTTCAGCAAAGCTAAGTAAGGTGTATAATAGCGTTCAAACAGCGTCAAAATCGCATAGTGTGTAATTTGTGTGTGAGCGCGTTGGTAGAACTCAATTTGTCTTACCTGTCTAAGAAGCACAACTGAGTCACCAGTTATGCTATACTTGTTAAATAGCTGCTTGCTTCCTGTTATACCAAAGGGAAGATCAGCAACATCAGCAGCCACTTCATAGAAAACATCTACTAAACCCTTCTTAACATCCTAAACATCCAAAAAGAAAGAAAAGTCAACATTTGAAGTGATTCGACATAAAATACAACACACTTGCATCTACCTGATAGAATCCAAGAACCACCAGGTCATCTTCTGCAACTAAGATCTCTAATTGGTTGAGATCAGTGATCATTTCAGCACTAGGCCCTTTTCTCCTCTTAAGCCAGGTAAGGATGGCAGAAGAGCTCTTCAGAACTAAAGAATGAATAAAAAAACACTTATGCTTAGCAAATTGATAAACAACAGAATGTGCATTTGCTTACCTTGCACATTTAATGTCATTGCCATTTGCCTTGGTGATTCATTACCAGTCAGTTAAATTTCTATAATGTGATGGCAAGAGTGCATGGAATTTCTCCTAATTGTATCCTGGCATAATGGTAAAGATGTTCCTATGATAGTGATAGTATTGGTCAATTTGTGAATATATGTTTAAATAAACATTTTTTTTAACATTACAAGTTGGGACAATATGGAAAATGCAAATATAAATAAGTGCTTCTTATATGTACTTAGACTTCTACATCATTGCAGACATCAAACTAATGATATTTAATGTTTTGTGTGACCAACCTCATTTTATTTGTTAACAAACTTCCATTCTTGCATTTCATGCCTGCAACACATTCCAAAAAAGTTGGTATAGGACCAATGTCTGGCTAGAAACTATATTCAAGATGTGATTTTATTCTAATCATGCTATTGGTACAAAAGCAGCATCCAGAAAAGGCTTTGAGAAGTAAAGATGGGCAGGGGATCTCTTTCAGGGTCCATTTCTTAAAATAACACATCTAAACTGATTCATCTGCCCACAATACGTTTCCGCAGTATGATGGTCCATCCTAGTTGCCTCTGAGCCTAGAGAAGTTCATGCCACTTCTGTACATGGTTGACACAAGGCTTCATTTTTGCACAGTAACTCCGTATTGTTGTAACTCCTCTTCAGTTTAGGTGTGTGCCCTTGCCATTTGCCCATTGAAATTCTGCCATTTTCCTTTATGCACTGTAGAGGGAGAAATATGTAAATCTCTCCAATATTTGTTTGCAGTTTCATTGCGTTTAAACATTTTATTAATTTTCTCAGACATTTGCTGACAAAACGGAGATCCTCTGCCCCACTTTACACCCCAGAGACTCAGCCTTTTCTGGATGCTGTTTTTGTACCAGGTCATGATTACAATAACCTATTTTCATCACCTGTTTGATATCACACCATTATTTATTTATTTTTCTTAATTTCCCAGTCCCACCTTTTTTTTGGAATGTAACGTAAAGTAACCATTACCAACATGAGTGGAATGTATTAGTATTTTGTATTTCCCCCTTTGATTTCCCTTTTTTGATGTAAAAAAATAATAATAATAATAAACATATGACAGCTTGCACTCAAGCTTGCAGGGACTCTATAAGTTTAGGCAAAATTTAATGAACCATGTAATCCAAACATGATTTCACAATATTCCAAAGAGCATTTAAGTAGTTGCCACTGTGATTAGATGTGTTTTGCATTGTTATATTTGTAATAGGCAACATTACAAAATGTCAACATATAAGCATTGTCACTAATGTTCTCAGTCACTTATGTCCCCCAGTCCATGTGCATGTCAGTAAGGGTAATACACATTGGCGAGACAAAAAGGATAGAGATTTGTAAATATACATGCTTCGTTTACATATCAACATACCAATTTCCATGGGTTATTATTATGCATATTTGTGCATATATA
>JAYJMA010024441.1:0-12006 GCA_036873895.1 Parotocinclus cabessadecuia
CACACACACACACACACAGACACAGACAGACACAGACAGACACACAGAGACACACACACACAGACACACACAGACACACACACACACACACACACACACACACACACACACACAGACAGACACACAGAGACACACACACACAGAGACACACACACACACACACACACACACACACACACACACACACAGTGTCTAGGCAGATTTTATATGTAATTTGTATTTACTCTACTTTATTATGATTGAACGGTGAAAGCCCCCAAGACCTTTTTATGGCTTTCGAACCCTGTAGATGGTTGGCTAGAAGATCTTGATGATCTCTTACCACTTTCAAGACATACTTCATGACATATGCACAAAATACACTACACAGACATGGGACTATGGTGGCCTAGTGGACAAAGTATTGGATTAAGAACCAGAAAATCCAGGGTCCACCTTCTTAACCTGCAATTGCTTGTTTTGTAAAATTGCATCAATTGTCTCCTTAACGACATTACATAAATGTAAACGTAAGTGTAGACTAATGTTTATGGACAGAAACTTCCCTGCAGCCCGTAACATGGGTATTAGTTTTTCTCCCCTTCTCAGAATGTTGTTTCCAGTAGAATGTAAAACCTTACTTTGAGGTCGGCCATTGATATTGGACAATAAACTCTAACTCACAATTGCCATGCTAAGTAATGGCTAAATTAATTAAGGGTGTCTGATGAAGTTCAAGTCAAGCCTCGCTGCAAGTCGGCCAAGTTCTCCAACAAAGTTGGCAAGCACTCCTTTTGTTTTAGAAGGGCAGGACAAAAAGTTGTTTAACTGACCTGTTAGGGAGGCATAAACCTAATTAAAACGAGATACTGAGAGCCACTGATATTTTCAGTAAATAACAAAAAACATTAATTAAAAATGGTTTCCACCAACATCTGGTCACATAGTGTACCTCCTAAAGGAACTAAGACTGGTTTTGTTTATTCATAATGCCACTCACACTTATTTGACGGTAACCACCTTTAACAGCAAATGTTGTACGTATTCATTCCGCTCACATTTTACAGAATTATGTTCAGTTATCTCTTGTTGACTGTTGAACAGCAAAGTACACATCTATATTGACACTGCTTCTTTATTAAACCCAAGAACTATACTTACAGACGTCAGTTTGGACTCTGCATTAAGCACTGAATACATTTTACAATCCTTCCTTTGGGATCTACATACAACTCCGACAAGAAACCTAATGACGACCAGAGGACTTGTAAATGCTCACCAACCACTGTGAAATTCATTTTACAATACTGAACCGAGATGATAGCTCTTGTCAAATGTTTGCTAAGTATGATGTGTATTCCATTACATATGTGTGTATGAGCAGTTCTTTTGGACTGTCAGTATATTGGTGCAGTGCTGGTCTAGGGTTTAAGGAGAAGTGGTTATGGACAGTAGCAAAGACAAACTACACTCACTTTGTGGTAGCACTGATTCGAATGTAAACCACTAATTCACTTTTAATCTCTATATCCTTATATTCTAGTTCTAGAACCTCTACAAAGCCAACAGGGAGACCAGTATCTTCACTGCACAAGTGTTATTTAATCATTATTAAACCATTAGTGTAATTGATATATCAATAATATTAAAGATATTCTTTAGAGATTCTAAAAGTAAAGATAAGAAAACGTGAATGGTGTCTCTTCTAGTAAAAGTTAGCTTCCACAGGTCAGATACAAAGCCCTTTAAACAGCAGAACACGAGACAGAGTGTTATAGCGAATAATATCACGCCTGTGATTTGGTCACAGGCACGTGACAAAATGTTATTTGTGGTAACACATGACCTCAGTTGTTTGATTGCTTTTATCAGTTCATAACAACAAAATTAAGATACGAAATACATTGTATAAGCCCTAAATTTCACAGAGAATACATTTCAATCCCAACAATACCTTCCATCAAAAAGTAGGTCCAAAATAATTAAGTTGTTGCTGTGCAACGGTTACAAGTCCCTACCCTGCTGTAACACAGTATGCTACAAAAGGTTATAGCACTACCAAGTAATCATATTTTAAAATACAAAGTACAAATTAGTCTGAATTAAAGGAAATCAAGTAAAAATAACAGAATTTAATTATTTCTTAGGATTAACAAGTGAGGTGTTGCTATGCAACGGTAAAAATACCCAACCCTGCTCGTACACAGTATGAAATAATATAAAACTAAAAATAAGAAATTAAACGATACAATTCACTTGTTTCTTATGGTTATTGTGTTTATTTATATATGCTAGATGTTTGTGTGCATAGTTTAGCATTATTTAGGCAACGTTTCGGTGAAATGACAGTTTTGGGGTGAAAAAGCTGTACTAATAACACTGTAATAACACTTCTCAACATCTCACTTTGTAAGAACCAACTATAATAATAAATAAATTATAAATATAATATACCGATCACAAAAATTAGTGGATTTTTGAAAATGAACTATAACCTAATACATTATTCCCTAATTTTTGGAAGCAGTACGTTTCCAAAAATTACGTTTATTAGGTTTATTACGTTTATTAGGTCTGTAGGCGAAATGCCCAGTAGTCTTAAAAAGGTAATCTTATACCTACCCAAACTAGTGCTGCACAAGTTCTGTTTCATAAAATCCCACCATCTTACTGTGGCTAAAAGTCATGTCTCAGTGGTTAAGGCTCTGGAATGCTAAGCAGAAGCTTGAGACTTCTGGCTCCATAAACTGCCAAGACACCATTATTGGGCCACTGGACATGATCTTTAACCTTAAACTGCTCAGTTCTGGTAAGACGCATCTGATAAATGCTATAAGTGAAGTATAATCATTTCTAACAGCTGTATAACTGTCAGATCTCACAAGTTTGTTTATGGAGATCCCATGCCTGTATGTTTCTTATTATCTTTTAGCAGTAAGTGTACTACTGGTTTGCGCTCACAAATCCAGAGATCCTCGGTTTGACCTCACGTGTGTGGAATTTGTGTATGCTCCCCATGTCCATATGGGATACTCTGGTTCCCATCCACATTCAAAAAAACATCTATTTGATCTGAAACTGAGCTCTCTATAGTGTCTATAGTGGTGAAGTGATTGTGTGTTTGTGTGTACATGTGGTCTGGGGCAGATTGGTGCCCTGTCTAGGGTTGGTTCCCTGCTTATACTGCTGGTTAGGCATGTAACTTGAAATGGATTAAGTAGGTATGGAAAAGAATAACTAATTAAAAGAAGTGTCCACAGAAAATAAATGTACTCAAGTTTGTAATTAGCGAGTCAATAATATACTCTGAGAGAGAATATGATAAGAATACTTCAAAGTTCATTGCACACAAACAGAGAAAGAAAGGTATGTAGATGCACAGCAAGTTGATCAAACCAATGAATTCCTCTTGGGAACCTTTTATATCATTTGATAAATTGATGTTTGCTTAGTTTCTGGTATGAGCAAAACTAAAACAATATAGATGAAACAAGATGCTTAGATTCTAGCTACCAGCATTATGCATACTTTGCATACTTTTCATTTAGAATATCAACATTATTTAACAAGGGTTGAAGAAACTTGAGGGTAAATGGAAGTATATAAAGACCTCTTTGTGGACAATATGTGGTCTACTATGTCAGCAGCACATTCATAATATAAAGTGTGACAGTAAAATGGGGTGTACTGAATTACATTAAATATGATACACATACAGGTTTTCATTTCATTAACCAACTTTCTGTAATGCTGTCCCTTCCTTTGTTTAAGTTGGACTTTGCTGGCTTGCAAATAACCTTGACCACAACTCCATCAGATACTCTGAATATGGACTGTAATGCCAGAAGTAAGCCAGGTCTCATTGTCTGATATCAAAAGTCACAGTCATGTTTCAAAAAGCCCTCATAGAAGAAAAAAAACTGTTGTAAGAGCAAAGGTGGAGGGCAAACTTCATAGTAATACCCATATTTTGGATGTCCACAAACCTTTGTCTGTCTTGTGTCTACAGACTACTTGCAAACACTCATGACTAACTTTGTAAGGTCAAAGACAGGCCCAGGACCCAAACAGCTAACTCTAGGTCTAAACGAAGATTTGACAGAACCCTGTGCTTAATGGAAGGATATCAGTGTGCAGTATGATAACTGTGGTTTATATTATTTCACAAGCTGCAATAACGATTTACTTAGAGCAGATTTACTTACTTAAGTATTATTTCACCAGTGAACGACTAGCATACATTCATTCACTCTCTTATCTGCTTAATCCTGGACAGGTTCGTGGGTAAGCTGGTGACGTAGGACAAAAGGCACAACCCAGACAGAAACAACCCAGATAGGACCCCGTCCACCGTAGGGCACAGACTCAGAAACATACATCTTGCTGCTCTTTGTTTATACAGGGTCAATCAAAAGACACAGGACATCCTTTTATTTCAGAAACAAAACGGAAATATCCGAATACCCCAGTGAGTAAGTTTTTTTTTATTTACTGGGAATCAAACAGCACTACAGTATTGCTATATATATATATGAGTCAGCACAGCTGGCTGGGTGGGTCTCAAAACTTCCACTCACACGTCAAATTCACACATCACATTAGCATGACACAAATTGAGTTTTTACACAATATTTAGCATTTCATTATCTTCCGCTTAATCCACATGGGGTCGTGGGCCAGCCGGTGCCCACCCGGAAACTCTGGGCACAAGGGCAGGAACAACCCTAGGGCGTCCATAGGGCACACACACACACAGTCATGAACACAGTCACACACTAAGGGCCACTTTAGAGACACCAATTAACCTAACACACATTTCTTTGTAACAGGCTGTAAATAGTGCATGTGCCTGGCCTACTTGACACCTGTATATTCATTATATATTAACTGATCTCTATAAACCGGTTCACATTCACACATTGACTGTTGTTCTTAATATTGTCTATAAATGCATTTTTGATTTCCGTCAAACAAAGGTATCAGGTGTACCATACCATCAGTCAGATTGTGACAGCACATTAGCGTGTTTTCTAATTATAATAATGATTGTGTATCCCATAAATTTAGAATGTAGTTGCATTAGGGAAGCTTTGTAGACAGCAGTGTTTCACTTGCGTTCTCAGCAATGTCCCTTGACACATTTATGTTTCATTTGCATGTCGTTTTCTTATGAAAATACCTTTCATTTTTACATTACAATAGCTAAAACGATTATCTGATTATCTACTAATATTTGGTTTTCATTGTATTCAACATAAAGCGCTCAATAATGGTGCATACCTGTATTAAAAGTGAGGAAAAGAAACCAAATCTTTAGTTCACTAATGGTCCAAAAGTGTTGTTGCTCACCTCAGATAGCCGGCTGCTGCCCGGATGCCCAGCTTCTGATGAAATGTATCATACTGCTTACCAAGTGGCTTGTATCGCAAGTTTACAGGGTTGCCACTGCCAAGTGGAAGGGGTATTAATTTCTTCCCTGCATTTGACACTGTATTTTCGGTATCAGTAAGCAGTACCTCATGTGATTTAAAAGCAGTGCGCTGAGTTGCATAGAGATAATGACTGTTATTGAAAATAACGATGTGTGACACAGTATGTATCTCCACTGCCACCCTACCACCAGGGCAATCAAAATCTATTCAGGGCTACAATGCAGTTTAGATCAAATTAGATCCAGTTATCAACCTGGGTTGGTTTGTGCAGCAGTGTTTTCAACAAAGGTAAACAGTGATTCATAGGTCACGTTATTGTTTTGCTTAATTAATGTGATGTCAGCATTTTCATATAAATATTCGGTTCATTCACAATCATACTGAGGCATTTCAGAATGTCCTAGTTTGTGTGTGTGTGTGTGTGAGAGTGAGAGAGTGAGTGAGTGAGAGAGAGGGAGAGAGAGAGAGAGAGAGAGAGAGAGAGAGAGAGAGAGAAAGAAAGCTGGGGGTGGGGGATGTGAGAATGCTCATAACATACATATTGGACCAAATATGTATGTTTGTTTTGTTCTTTAAACAGCATTTATTATGAGAACAGCATTTGTATATTATGAAGACAGCATTATACATTCTCTATTTTTTTTACCATCAGCAGCTTTATAGTCACCAGACAAAAAACTTGAAAAAAAAAACTTGTTTATTTATGCTAAATCAGTAACCAGAAAACAGGAACATTTTTAATTTTAGTGGTATCTCAATGCCTTAAAATCTCTACTTTAACCTGCACTGCTAAAAATAGCACCAGGAGCAAAATACATTCTGTGCTGAAGCATCTGGGTGTCAGTATCATATTTAATAGATATAAGTAGAGTGGGTATATCTTATACAAATCAAATACTAAATAATTATAGAACATAACGCCTAGGAATTATTTCCTTATGGATCTCTAGTCTGATTGAATTTCTCATGAAAATCATTTAACTTCAGTCTCCCTTGGTCTCAGAGGCCAATTGTCATCCGGTTCAATATGTCCGCAAAAGGTTTATAGTTAGGGCTTTAAGTTGTGCTGGCTAGTATTCAGACTACAGCTGCACATTTGTAACAATTAAATCAGCATTCAGAACACAAAAGTAACTCCATGCTTTAGCAGATTTGGGGCAACTGGGATGGAGTTGATTTAGTTTAAGCAGAAACATATTTTTTGCTCAATATCCACTCTAGCCACAATCAATTTCAAATTTAGCACACCATTCCTATGGCAATATGTGAAATCCACAATGTACACACACTCATGACTGTATTAGGTACCCCTCCTTGTTTATAATCTGATACCATTTTATCACTTCTACTTACCATACAGAAGCATTTTGTAGTTCTACAATGTGGTGTGTTAGTGTGTGTTTTGCCAGTTTATATGCATCAGACTTGGATCTTTAGCTTTGCTAAAATGGTGTCAGGCATCACACAAGTAAAGATAAAAAACTGAATTGCGTTGGTGTAACAGAAGGCAAAAATGTTTATTTTGCACATTAATACCAATAGAGTTTTGTCTGAATGCCACTGCCTATCCGAGTCTAGCGGCTGACAGTGTGTATGCCGTTATGGGCACAATTCAATACCTTCTAATGAAAACATACAATATGTTAATGTACCATGTCATCTAAAATGGACTCAGTGACGGTGATTTTAGCATAATTTCACTTCAAAGGCACCTTCAGTCATCAGAACCTATATTGAATGTTTCCACAACTTTTCTGAATTCATGACTTTAATAATTCAGACTGTTCTGAGAACAGTAAATCAAAGTGCTTAGTAATACAAAAAAGCAGGGCTGCATGAACTGTCCATGCAACAGTGTCCTGATTTGTGTCAACATGTTTTAATGACAAAAGCTTCTCTTGAATGCAATTCTCCATTTGTGACTTAAAACCACATACCTAGAGAGATTAAGAACAGGAAATACTTGACAAATTGGGTGGTTTTTGCAGGTATGAACCATTGCACATACACACATCGATCGCCCTGAAGACGAGGTATGCGATTGTATACAAGATTACGTATCTGACCGTCTCACAGGACTCGTATGACAGCCTTTAAATGGATTCGTTTGCATTACGTGATTTTTATAAAAGTTCCACTTCTTAATAAACAACCTTACTTGTTTTAACTGAATTAGACCTCTATTTATTTACAAAGCTATTTCAGACCAGATCATTTTTAAGATCTTTATATGAATTTCAATCTGGCAATTAATCACCTCTCAAAGTGTACTTCACTAGTGAAAAAAAGATGCTGTTTTGATTTAGCCGTTTTAACAAGCACCTTCTGTTCTGGTGTTACTTTTCAGTGCCATTAAAATCTCAATTAGTCCTGATAAACTGAGCAGATCTTTGAGAAAACATCAAATCTACAGTAAGATCTCTGGAGAACATATAACAAACATTTAAAAATGTGATCGTGTGGGTTTCTTTAGTTATCTTTATTAAATAAATACAAATAATAAAATACATGTGTGTGCATGTTTCTATGGTAAGCTTACACACTCTAGACTAATGATTTACTCTCTTACTCACTTTCTTATCCGTTCGATCCTGGGTCATGGTTAGAGCTGGTGCCTAGAAGGCGGCACAGGGCTGGGGCAGGAACAAGCCAAGACAAGACACCATACACTCAAACATACACTAGGGACACTTTTGATACATCACTTAACCTAACATGCATGTCTTCGACCCCACACAGACATGAGGGGGTCATGCAGACTACACACAACTCCATTTGGTGATTGAACCAAAATAAAAAGTGATGATCAGACTTTTTAGGAATGGATCAAGCTTTAATACCACTTTTTTTTTTTAACGTGTGAACAGTTGGTATTACCTTTCTCATGTTCTAAAATCAACTGGCACATCTTCCTAAAAGTCAGTCTAAGGATTCTTCTTATCAAGTCCTTTATGCAGCATGAACTTTACTGATTTCCTGTCTTACTAACTTGATCCTGTTTATGCACTATGTGTCCGTTTGCACTCTGGCCTACATGGCTCCTCTGTTGTTGTCCCTTGCCCACACTATCAAAAGCATGCGCTCATACATCCATTCCCATGCATGGTCGTTACAATAAGTAATGCTCTCATAAATCTTACCAGCTCAGTCCATACTGCCTCCTCACAGAAGCACATGTGGCCCCATGTGCGCTTACACAGAGACTTAAACAAGGCAGGGGTGCTGGGAAATGGTCGGCCACAGAACCGTCAAAACGCTTGGGACTGTGTAAGGAAATTTGTTAATAAATATAACTTTTTTTTGTGGATGGTTGATATGGTATAATTTGATTTTGTACAGGTGAACACACTACTTTTACATGGATTAATTTCAGCACTTGGTCACTAAAAACATCAATTTTTTAACTTCTTTAACTATTCTAAATTCTAAAGGAAACTGTCATAAATATGTTTTTGCCATTCAACAGTTGTATATAATTACATGTAGCTATGCCCAGTGCTAACAGGTTATGCTTATACAAAGACAACAGTAATAACACACTGGACTAACATTCACAATATATATATATATAATGCAAATACTTACAGGTAATGTTCAAGATTGCTTTAAATGCAAATAAAGGGCAATGGCTGACAGTTAACAAAGAACACACAAGACAGGGAACAATACATAAAACAGGAACATACAAACCCTAACAGGAGCAAAAGGAGTTGCAGGAGCAACAGCCAGTAAAACAAACTCAGCAAACTTAACGAGTCTTCATCCTCCCAAGGTTTCTTCCTTACAAAGTTTAGAGAGTTATTCCATTCACACTAGGCTTACTCAATTTGGCCTTGGCCTCATAAGATAATATAATAATATAATGCTCCATTGTAAAAAAAAAAAAAAAAAAAGTGCTATAAAAAATCTGACTTGACCGACATGGTAAAGAAGTTAAGGAAGGAGGGTTCATATATGGGCAGCACAGCAGGCTTTAATTAAGCAGCCTGTCGTGAAAGGAGAAAAGGGTTGAAGGGGAGCCATGTAGGACTATACGGCTAACAAGATGTTACACAGTCTGTCACACATTGTTAAGCATACAGAATATGTGGCTGATTTGCTAAAGACGAGCTTATTGTTAATCATTTAGACTTTAATAATTAAACATATTCAACAGCAGAACCATCAAGAAGCTTGGGACTAAAAAAAAACTACTACTTTACTCCCATTATTTCAATCATCAACTGCACAACTGTTAAGAAGTTTTGGACTAATGAGAAATGCAGGATTCAATACATTTAATAAATACCCTCTTATTTAAACAAGTGTAGCTAGAGCTGCATGTTGATTATGGGATCAACAAGATCAACACACACTGGAGGAAACCACCTTGCATGAACACTAGAGCACGTTTTATTAGATACATTTTATAAATAAATGCCAAGCCATAGTAAAAAAGTAGCAATTTGGCAGGGAAACTGTGGAGATGGCAAAATGTCTTTATTAATATATTAATTATATTAATAAAGTTGAGGAAATATTCTACATCTAACTGTTCAACTGCTTTGTGCAAAGCGATGGTACACTATTCGCCAAATCCATAAATAACATTCAAGAAATCAGAGGAATGCATGGTTAGTCAACAGATGTAGACTGTTAGCGAGATAAAAGAAAGCACATGCCTCTAAATTCACCTGAGGGTGGCCCTATTACATATCCCATGTTTTTAAATCATTTAGAAAAGGTCTTTACTCAGACTTGGGGAATACTTCAAAATGAAATATCCCATAATGAAATATACCCCAATTTCTGTAAGCAGTGTAGTATAACATTCAGACTTTTTCAACCTTTGGCCAGGTTTACAAAAGGAGATATTGTAAGAAAGCCGTTGGGATCAGCATTCTGGAGCAACAGAGGAAGAGCTGAGAGGATACGATTAAAACTGGGATGAGCTTCAAAAACTTGGCTAAAGCCCAGCAGGCATGCTGTAGTAACTAATTTTGACACATTATGCTGATGTCTGGAAATCATTACTGTAGAAATGTATCTCAGCGTATCTTTGAGCAGAAATAAACACAATGAAGAAAAAAGGGATCAAAAGAAATCACTCATGCCAAATGAAAAAAAACTGCATTAAAACTGCATGCTGTGTCTGGAAGAACCATTAATCATACTTGAAATGTGTTTACGAGTTTTGGCTCTCTTAATTATTGTTAGCACTAGTATAGATTCAGGACAACCTCAGCTATTGAGATACATCACTCATCTTTTCTATAACAGGAACTCTTGTATGGGGCACTTAGGATACACGATATGTGAAAACCATACTGTATTCTTTATTTCAGATGAGTGTGCTCGAGACTACAAAGGATAGGAATTATTTCGATCCTCCACATATTGATTTTCAGTTTTTTTACTATTTGAGACTGGTAAAATCTTATCTCACTGTAAAGCTGCAAGCAGTGCATTGGTTCAATCAACCCCTTTCTTATGCCATTCTCTCTTTCACAAACACATTTATGGAATAAGAAACTGCCTTTTATGTAACACACTGCACTTCCTCTTGCATTTTTGATGCAAATGCACACGAATGCACTCTTCTGCATCCTCCAACAACCATTATTACACCAGGGAAATTTTTCTACTGTACCATATACAGGGCAATATTTGTCCTACAGCCTGAAACCAAAACATTTTTTTAGCTTTATTTCCACATTTGCCCTATAACGTTGAAGTAATTCTAAAGCACTTCTGAGGTATTGGTATGAAGCTTTTCAGAAGCTTCACGGATCGACCAATTTCAAATACAAAAACTATACAAGTAAAAACTAACTGAAGTCCTTCAAAATTGCCACTGGCCTGTTGGTAGCTTGGCTCAGTCATCCAGTGTGGAGTTATTGGTGGTGCTGTCCCCTATAGAATGCTCTGAATGATCAGATGGTTTAGTTTAAAGCCCTTGAAATCATTTGAGTCCTTCTCTTAACTTCTGCCTTTCACTATATCCCAGATCCCCTTTAAAAGCACCTTTACAACCACCATAAATTCTTTGCATTGTCATGCACTAATATTTAGTCCTCTAGGAACAGCTGTTTTTTTTCTGCAGTAATCAAAACACTATAATTGCTGCCAGGTAGGTGCCAATTAGCCTGGTGCATGAACTGGAAGGTGATTGGTTGGACATGAGCAAATTAGAAGTACATGAGAATAAAACAGAGAGAAAGCATCCACAACCATACCTTTATCTTATTCCATAGCCTGCATAATTAATGTAGCCTGAACCGTACCAAGACTCTTCAAACCAGTCAACGTTTTCCCATCTATTATTGTCCAATTTTGGTGATCCTGTGCACTGTACTGTAACCTACTCGACTGTTCTTACCCAACAGGACTGGTGTGTTATCCTGCTGCTGTGGCCCATCTGCTTCAAGGTTGGATGATTATAGATGCTCCTTTGCATACTTCAGTTGTAATTAGTGGTTCCGGTGAGGCTGTGGGTACAGTTGCCTTTTTTCAGCTCCAGCCAGTCTGGCCATATTCCTCTGAGCTCAGACATCAACAAAGCATGTTCAACAAACAAGCTGCTTCTCAGTTGATATTTTCTCTCTTTCGGACAATT
>JAYJMA010024452.1:0-12006 GCA_036873895.1 Parotocinclus cabessadecuia
TCTTTACATTCCACACTACTCTGTACACTGGTCTTTTTCTGCTGAATGCTTAAGTACTACTAGGTAGTCTCATACAAATAATAAACAGATTGCTAGAAAATAATTCTGTACCATTGTTTTGTTTTGCTATCTATATTAACTAAGCCCTACCTCGTGTAGGGTTCTTCCCGCCTTACACCATTTGCTGCCGACTAGGCAACAGCATTCCTGTGACCCTGATCAGGTTTAAGTGGTTATGAAAGTGAATGAATAAATGAATGAACTAAACTAGAATAATGTATAGGAACAGGCCTGCATCATGTGGTTTTCTGGTACATTGAAGCGTACAGTATGTGCAGAAATCCCAGTCTACTACTAATTTCTCGTCAGAGTTGTGGCACAAAAGACAAAACTGATGGATCAGGACAGCTGTTGTGTTTCATAGCTTGTGAATGAAAATTGCTTCCAGGCGAGGATTGCTTCTAGAAGTCAACTAAGGACCTACCACCAAAAACAGATCAGGTACTTTGGGTGCCGGATAAGTCTCAGCACTGCAGTGACACTGACGTGATGGTGGTGTCACTGTCTGTATGTTTTGCTAGTATGTTTGGATCAGCAGTGCTGCTTGAGTATTTTGAACACTGGACACATCTATCATCTTGTAGGTGTAAAATCAGAGGCAGCAGTTAATCTGTTGTTGCACAGTTTGTCTTAGTCACCATCTAATATTTTTTCAGTGCTCACAGGATGCTGGTGCCGGAACATTTTGGTTGGATTATTTTCAGTCCAACAGCACTGCTGTCTGATCCAAATCAAAATTTATGTATATCGGGCTTTTTACAATGGTGCATTGTCTCAAAGCAGCTCGACAATATTATATTATCTTAAAAGGCCAATCCCAAATTGAGCATTGCAGTGCTAAAACTGATGTACCACCCAAACAGTACCTGATCTGTGGGCCTACTGACTGTCAGAAAACTGAGTAAATGGGACTAACAAAGTAACATGCAGTTGTAGAGATGCAAAGTGGATCTGTATGTTGAGTGGAACTGATAAAAGGGACAGTGTGTAGAAGCAAGGAGGGGTACTTAGTAAAGTCAGGTGATTGTATTTTACAATAATATATTTAGTACACTTATACAGTAGTAAATTAATTAGAAAAATTTGCTTACATTTTACTATCATTTGAATATTGTAGCATATTTTAAGTATGTACATTTGCTAGTATACTTACAAAACATACTTAGAAAGTGCAATATATTTTAAATACAAGTAAGTGAGTAGCTAGACTTCAGAAGTCCTGCTGTGTAGAGTTAGACCAATTCATTAAATATGCCATGGGCTTTAAAAAGCGTGTATTTTGGAACGTGCTAGTTTAATTAAAATGTATCCCAGCCCTCTTATGTCTATATAAACATGTATTTATGGTGGTTATGTAAGTTTAGATTTACCATTATCATTTAAACAGTAGCAATCTGTCAAATGTGTCACGACTTAATGTAGACATTAATTTTTGGTGTTCATCTAGCTAGCCTATTAGTTTTCAAAACTTTACAGAAGGTAGGAAGGGAAATTTAAAATATAGGATTACGATAGCAACTACAATCGATGACAACAACAAGTGACTCAGTATTGTACAGATTATGTTGGGGATTCATTGCACCTGTACCTGTACTGTACTTGGCTGCAACATAAAAAATACATGGATTTTGGGATATGTTGCCAAAGAGTGAGACATATGTTCTACCCACAAAAATAAGATGGAGACATTCCGGCAGCTTTTGTGTAAGTCCAGTCTCCAGGCATTGCCTGAGCAGCATTGTTACCACACTCACACCCAGAGATCATGGAGATTATATCCGTTTGCTCCACCCATCTACAGGCAAAACCAGGAAATCAGTCTGAAGAACGACTTTGGCATGATTACACGTCTCTCTTGGATCAGGACAATGGCTGAAGACAGCAGTATTGCAGTAGACCATCTTCAATTCAGCTGTTCCATCTGCTTGGATCTGTTGAACGATCCAGTGACTGCACCATGTGGCCACAGTTTCTGCATGGTATGTATTAATGACTTTTGGGATCAGCCTCTTCAAAAAGGAATCTACAGCTGCCCACAGTGCAGAGAAACTTTCATGCCTAGACCTGTACTACGTAGGAATAACGTCATGGCCGATGTGGTGGAGAAACTCAAACTAAAAGATCTGAGAAGCGTCTCTCCTACTTTTTGCAACCCGGGGCCAGAGGATGTGGAATGTGACATGTGCTCGGAGAGCAAAGAAAAAGCCATCAAGTCCTGTCTGGTGTGCCTGGCTTCTTTCTGTGAGGCTCACCTTAAACCTCACTACGAGTCTCCTGCGTTTAAGAAGCACAAACTGGTCCATGCCTGTAAACAGCTACAAGATAAGATCTGTTCCCGCCACAACAAGCTTGTAGACATCTACTGCCGAACAGACCAAGAAACAATTTGTGCTCTGTGTGTGTTAGATGCGCATAGAGGTCACCAAACAGCATCAGTTGCCTCAGAAAGAACTGAGAAACAGGTAAGTAGACATTCAAAAACATGTGTATGAAGTTTTTCTATTTGCTACATCAATGTTGCACATCTGAAAAGGCTTACCACTAGATTTTGGAATACCATCTGATGTTGTACAACAAACACTGAATCACTGTTTCATTCTAGTTCATCTTAAAGTTGTATAAAGGAGTTCAGGTCAGCGTTTTGTGCAAGCCAGCCACATTCTCTGTCAAAGTTGGCAAACAAATGTTGACATTTGTCTTAGGAGGAAAGGACAGAATTATGAGCTTAATTCTTGTGGAGGTGGTAACCTAAATTGTCACATTGGCAGCTGCTGAGGTGTACAACCCATTGTACTGCATGTTTCCACCCCATAACCTGTATGCTTCATATTATGAACCTGTTGGCAACTGGTGTGGCTGATTACTAATTGCAAGGTGCGCCCCCAAACTTTTTTATCATACCCTTCTGGGCAAAAAATATGAGCCAAATCCAGAAATGCTAATTACTAAGCTTTAATGCTCTTCAACAGCAAATAACTGGCCAGCTAGTCAGGAAATGTGCAAGAATGAAACAGATTGATAGACTACATTAGTATAGGATAGCCTTTGCCTTTGATTTCCTTAAATCTTTAAAGTCTCATGGCTAAACTTACAGAAAGCTTCAACGTTGTTTCACTCAATGGTATTTGATTCAAACATTTGATGAGTAGATAGAAATCAACTTGTTCATTTTGGGTTGCAAGATTTTATACAACATTTTCCTGCAATCCAACGCATTAATTTATCCCCACACAATGACACTTACATAGTACAGATGCATTCACTATTGTATTTCTCACCAGATCTTTGTAGACACCTCTCTGATACATCACCATGCAACTCACTCATCAGCCCACACGACTCTGCTGAAGACTCTGAATCATATTCTGCCATAAACCTGATTCTATCCTCAATGTTTTTTTTTCTCGGAAAGCAATGGCATTTTTATAGTGTCATGTTCTTTTCATGATTTCTGAGGTCTTTCCTGTCTTTGTAAACCTCAGCAGATAGGCATCTCTGTTTTAACAGGCATTGGCCTTCCAGATCATTTCTTTCTTGTAACATCACCTGTTGTTTTAAAGAGCGGAGCTATTATTTTAATAGATGATGGTGATATAGGGATTTACTGTTCCTTGAGTATCTAGCAAGTTTCAGAATAACTTAAGTTGCCCTAAAGAAGACCAGTTATGTGGTTTCTGTCAGAAACTCCTTCATGATATTTAGCTTCTTTTACACTGGACTCACTTTATGGAGCTTGTTTTTAGGCGTTGTTGCATCAGGTGTGGCAGATTACCATCTAAAGGCTAATCTTATAGTAATAAAAATTTTAAAAAGACCAAAAATCTTTACATTTTGAATATCCAGATTTGTATTAGTCTTGAATTGAAATATTTCAATATTCCCATTACTGTGCACAAGAAGCCCGTATAATGGTTACCTGTTCCCAGTTTTTTCCTACTGACAGTTCTGTGAGGCAACAAGCAGTGATAATCAAATCAAATAATTTTCTGGCCAATGATTTGTTGCTAGGACCATGAAAAGTGTAATATTGCGCATTCTCATTCTTTGTTCTCCCATTGTCTTGCTGTTGTTTGGAAAGCAGAACCAGATAAAGGACAGGCAGAGAAAATTCCAGCAAAAAATCCTGGAGAAGGAGAAGAAGTTGCAGGACCTTAAGCAGGCCATGAACACTCTTAAGGTGAGCAACGTTTATAGAATGGCTCAGTTACCATAAACAGGAACCTGAACTGGAACTCTCTTCGATTCCTAATAGGTCTCGGCACAGGCAGCGGTGGAGGAGAGTGAGAGAATTTTCACTGAGTTGCTCCTTTCCATTGAACAAAAGTGCTCTCAGGTGACAGAGCTGATTAGAGCTCAGGAGAAAGCAGAACTGCAACAGGCAGAAGGACTGCAGGAACAGCTGGAGCAGGAAATCGCTCAACTTAGTAAAACAGACACTGAACTGGAGCTGCTTTGCCTAACAGAAGATCATGTCTGTTTTATCAAGGTAGGACTCAGCTCAGACTTACTGTAAATGTTGTCCTGGTTTCAGTCATGAATTAATTACAAGAACAAATAAAGTGTCCTAGTTCAAATTAGAGATCACACCTATATGACTTACAACTTTACCACACCTACAGCATTGTACAAAAACACCCTTGTTTTTTTCTAAGTATGTTATGCAAAAGTTTGGGCACACCTGGTCAAATCACTGTATGTTTATTTTCTAAAGTACATTGTGTACATGTGTAATATTACACAGCACAGTGGCTTGGTGGATTGCACCACTGGTGCAGCAAGAAGGTCCTGCGTTCAAACCCAGGGTGTAGCGACCTGGGTCCTTTCTGTGTGGAGTCTGCATGTTCTCCCTGTGTCTGCATGGGTTTACTCCGGGTACTCCGGTTTTCTCACACAGTCCAGAGATGAGTTAGGTTAATAGGTGTCTCTAAAAGTGACCGTTACTATGTGACTGTGTGTAAAAAATGTATTGGTGCCCCAATGCTCATTTGAGTTCCACAATTTTGTGTCTTATTTATTATTTTTATTAGTTGTATCAGTTGCAAACAGATATACTGCTTACAAAAATTACTTCCAAATGAAATCTTCCATAATGAAATATCCCATGAGTTTGATGAACAGTGTGTATATAAATAATGATATTAGATGAAAATAAATGATATTGCCATTATATTTCAGCCATCGGTCACTCTGCCCTCTAAATATGTCAATTTTCGGCATCGGCCATTAAAAACCCATACTGGTTGGTGACTATTCTGCAGTCTGAGAATTTCAGAGATTCTGCCCTGTGCCTGTGACCAGAGGAGTTAGAATATAAAAAATACTATATTACCTATTATATATTAAATTAAATATGATAGTCTTATTATTTCCCAAAAGCACCTTTATTTAACAGAAGCCTGTTTGCACTGTTCAGCATATCTCATATTCAGATCTATTTTAACAGCAGTAAATTCATCCTTTTACAATCGGCTCCCTTTTTGTCCCTACAGAATGTCCAGTCTTTCTTCTCTTTAGTCAGTGCTAAAGCTAAAGATTTACGTAAGATGACTGTAAATCTCCACGTTTCGTTTGATGGGGTAAGGAAATGTCTCTCAAACCTGAAAGAGCAGATGGAAGACTTTTGCAAAGAAGAGTTCAGCAAAATCAGTCCAGATGGTAAGACAAGCCATGCCTCATACATAATAACTTGTCTACAACAGCTGTGGACTGTTTTATTACGTTACGTTACGTGAAACGGGTCGATAAATGAAATGGATGCTGACCAAACAATAGTATAGTTGCATAGTTTATTAATGCTACAGTAATGCAAATATAAATGGTATTTTCACAAGAACATTCTGAGCAAACAATACACAAATGCATCAGAGCTGCAAAACATGAGTGATGCTTTTGTTTAATGAAAATTAGACAGATGAGACAGAGATTCAACAAGTGAATGGGAACCAGTTTTTATATTTATAGGTGAGAGAGAATATACAAGCGGTGGGGGAACAAAAAAAGGAGTACTGCTTATAATGGGCCAGGCACATATACTTATGAAACCCACTTACAGCTTGTTACAAATAAGGAGTGAACAGTTATCCACACAAACACAACTAACTTGTAGAAAAAAGCTCTCAAAACACATCAACCTTTAGAACTAAAGGTCTAGAACTTTAGTCTCTAGTGCAAACATAAGCGAACAAGCTTGTGCAGTAAGGTAGCTAGGCTTTGGGTAACTTGTGGAATTTTGCTCTGTAACTCCCTCCTCTGCTTGTGGATCCATATCATTGATTGTCTAAAGTTTTTTTTTTTTTAAAACTTTTTTTAAAACTTTTATAATTACTGCTATTGTAACATTTTGCTTTTTATGTCATTAGTTGCCAAAGTGCAGATGGTTGTACCCAGTGAACCAAAGACAAGAGAGGAATTTCTCCAGTGTAAGTTAGAAATCGATCAATCTCACAAAAATAGTGAAGAACTTTGTCTACACACAGTATGTAAAATTCATTGCATGACCATCCACCCCCTTGAACCTTTCCAAAGTTTTTTGTATTTTTACAACTAGTGTTGGAGAAACTAACCATAATAAATAATGAATCCACAATACTAATTACGTTTTTCAAAATGGAATGGGGATTACTTCCTGGCAAATGTAATCTATTTCTAAACTATTCCCAAAATACATAGTGTTATTGTGTACAATGTGACTCCTGGCATTGGATACGACCATGGATGAAATCTGTTTTTATGTTTTATTTTACCTTGTTTTAGATTTTCGTCACTTGACCCTGGACCCCAACACAGCAAATGAATCACTGTGGCTTTGTGAGAACAACAGGAAGGTGACCCGGAATGGGCGACTGAAAGCGTATACCAGTCATCCGGATAGGTTTGATGCTTACGGTCAGGTGCTGTGTAAGGAGAGTGTATGTGGACGCTGTTACTGGGAGGTTGAATGGAGCAGGGGTGGATGGGTGTACATCTCCGTCTCATATAAAGGAATCAGCAGGAAGGGACGAGGTAAAGAATGCTGGTTCGGACACAACAATCAGTCCTGGAGTCTGGAGTGCAGTTCCGCTCTGTCTTTCTGGCACAATGACGTTCAGACCAAGATCAGCGGTCCATCATACTCCAGAATTGGAGTGTATGTAGATCACAGTGCAGGCACTCTGTCATTGTACAGCGTCTCAGACGTTATGACTCTCCTACACAGAGTCCAGACCACATTCACTCAGCCGCTGTATGCTGGATTCTGGCTTAATGTACTTTCATCTGCTAAGCTGTGTTACTCTACAGAATGATGCACGACACTTTAGAATTTTATGATGTTTAATTCTGTAAGTTATTCAACAGGTAGGCTAAAGGTATAAATATAATAAATACATGTTATAGGATAATAAATACACTGTTAATAAAATTAACACAAACACAGTTAAATAGCACACAGTGTTGCTCTATGTAGAACAATATTAGGGTTAGGTTAAAATGATATTTTATGGAATTTGCTATTATTTGTACATGTCATTGTCAAAAGGACAGAGAAGATTTTTTATTTAATCATATATGTCTTTACTTGAAAGAAACATGCAGATAGAGCCATTATTTGAACATTGGTCATGTATTGAATGTACATAAAATATATAGCTTTCTTATTTGTTGATATCTATTGCATCTGATCTCAGTTGTACGATTTTAAATCCTGTATGAAAAGATCACAACCTCAACATTTGGTCAGCCTGCAACATTTTGTCCTCTCCGTGTGCTTACGGGTTCACTCAGGGTTTCCTCCCACATTCCACAGACATGTATTAAGTTATCTGGTTTCTCTAAATTGACCAAGTGTGAATGTGTTTGTCTAGTATGATGTAACCTTGCTCCTTCGATTAATGCTTGTGCAGTCTTAAATAAACAAAACAAACAGTCTTATAAGCCCTGTTGACTTTGTTACAGTTTTTTTTAACAGTTCTTTGTTATTGTAGTGGCAGTTTACACTGATCAGATCCTCATTCTGTATTCTAATCTATCTTCTCTATTTAAAATATGATTATAATTTAAATATATAGGTAGATTATCTATTCTATCATAGCGTAGCTATGCTTAAAACATCATCACGGCCGGATTTTCCTTACTATATTTCCCATAATCGATATTCGAAATTCAAAATTCAGAGGTTCCTGCTGAATGCGTAACTGTTTATTATTGGATTCCCAATATAAAGCCAAAATATCTGAAATCAGGCCTTCGAGGAACGTTGTTTCGTTACACTGTATACTGTACACCACTGTATATGGTTGAACTTGAACCTTAACCCTCGCAAATGATAAAACAGCTGGTTTTAGAACAATGAATTTAAGTACACAGCAAAACAAACTCTATTGTCACAAATACTTCAGGAAGACAATTCAAAGTTCTCTAACTGTTTTCAAAAAGAGCTACAGCTTTATTTGATATTACAAAGTATATAAAAGTATGGTGTTGCAGCAAAGGTATAAAGGTTGCTATTTTTTATCTCCACCCTTTCACTGTCACACTCAAACTCTTCCTGCTCATTCTAGAGTAAACAAAACCGAAAGTGTCATTCTTTTCTGTCTCTCTGGCCGTGCAGCAAAATGGCTGAGGCTAGTATTTCAATTGATCAGAACCACTTCAGCTGTGCAATCTGTTTGCATCTAGTGACAGATCCAGTCACTATTCCATGTGGACATACTTTCTGTATGAGGTGTATCAATGGCTTTTGGGATCAGGAAGCTCAGAAGATGGCCTACACATGCCCACAGTGCAGAGAGACCTTCTCCCCAAGACCTGTCCTCCGCAAGAGCAACATGTTGACAGAGCTCGTCGACACGCTGCAGAAGACCGGACTTCACGCCTCTTTTTCAAAATTCTTGGACCACCTTCCTCCTGATGGTCAGGATGTGGAGTGTGATTCCTGCATCGGTGTAAAAATGAACGCTGTGAAGTCCTGTCTGACCTGCCTGGCTTCATACTGTGAGGTTCATGTTCAGGCACATCACAAATCTTCTGCTTTTATGAAACATACACTTACCTCGGCTGTTAGTAACCTCCAGGAGAAAATATGTACTCAGCATTACAAGCTCCTCGAAGTCTTCTGCCGAACCGACCAGACAGTGATTTGCTATCAGTGTTCCATGGATAAACACAAGGGGCATGACACTATTTCTGTGCAAGAGGAGTGGACAAATAAAAAGGTAGGTTGTTGATATTGTGCTATATATACACAATAATGGCCTTGTCTAATAGCTGTCCAGTGGCCTCATGTGGTGCTGTAGTATGGAGGTTCAGGTTTTGTTGGGGTCTTCCAGAACAGCTGTGCATAACATTTAGGCGTGCCTGGCATGTCTGAGGGAGGCCTGATGGGGGATCAGCCTCTGCTTTTTAAACAGAGATTTCTACCCAGAACTGCAATTGTCTGGTGCCTGTTGAGAGCACCTCATGCCTATCCTGTGTGTTCTGGTCAGGTGCTGGAGCCATTGGCGTCGTTAGACCAATTTTTTTGGTGTGTGGGGGGATTAATATGTTTTATTAGTTTCAATCGTCAACAGTTATTTTTAAGTTATTCTCTTTCATTTAGCTGCGCTGTCTGTTCTGTTTCCATATATTCCATATTCCCAATGTAATGAACAAATGACGCACTATGACCAGGGGGAGGTGCTGCTACCCCACAATGTCCCTGAATGCTGAAGCAAGCTTTCACTATTATGCAGTGTGAAGCAAGGGTGTACGTGTCGGTTTGAATATCCGTTACAAATATTTGTTAACTTAAATAAAAATCATTTGATGCACCCATGAAGCTTGCATTATGCTGCAAAAGAAACATTTTTAAAGAACATAAAGTTAGCAGACATGAATGGATCGTTTTTTCTTTCTTCCTTTTGAAGTTGAGGGTTTCTTTCCTTTCCACTTCCAACCTAGGCCTTAGATATTAAAAGATAATCTAAATAGTAAAACTTGCTTTGAGACAATGGTCCACTGTAAAAGGGCTATAGCAGTAACTCTGACTTTGACTATCCACAATACCTTTGTCCCGTCAACAGAAGCACTTTGCAGATATGAAAGTGAAATATCAAAATCAGCTTGAGAAGAGAGAAAAGAACCTGCAGGAGCTCAAAAATCTGGTGGATTCTTACAAGGTGGGTATCACAGACCTCTCAAAAGTGAGTACACCCCTAAAGGAAAAGGGCCAAATTGTGCCCAAAATGTCTATGTTTTATGTGGCTACAATTATTTTTCTGCACTGCCTAAACTCTCCTGGACAATAGAGTTTCACAGAACACCACTGGAATCCTCTTCTACTCCTCCATAATGACATCACTAATAATGATAATAATGACATTCAATAGGGTTGAATGAATTAGAAAGTGGCTCAAGGCTTTATAGTGTAGGGTGGTACGTTGCAGGATTCTAAATTGATTGCTTGTTTTGGTGTCACACTGCTCTTGGCTTTTGTAAAACATCATTGCAGATCAACTCACAATAAGGAATCACTTTCACATAAGAACAGTTTCTGTAAATGGAAAGCAAATAAAGATACAAACATATTAATTATTTTGGTGTTTATTTATATGCAACATATGGGTCTAATTTATATGGTAATGAGGAACACAGTACTTAAGTACATTTTTAGAAGATAGTCCATGTCTCTTACTCAAGTATTTATTTCAACCATTTTTTTTAATTTATGTAATATATAGAAAAATGTAATGGTGCTATTTTTTGAGTGCAGGTTAAAACACTGTGGAAGGCTAGCGAATAATGTTCTGGACTATGGACTATGTTCTGGAAAGGCACCTGCTAAATGACAAATGTATATAAAACTTCTTCCTTCCTGTTTGCTACATCACCAGCACTCAGTGCAGGCCACAGTGGAGGACAGTGAGAAGATCTTCTCTGAGCTGGTCCTCTCCATTCAGAGGAAATGTTTGGAAACGACAGAGCTGATCAGAGCTCAGGAGAAAGCTGAGCTAGATCAAACTACCGTTCTAATCAAGAAGCTGGAGCATGAGATTGCTGACCTTAAGAGGAGAGAAGAAGAGCTCGAAAATCTCTCACACACAAATGGTTATGTTCACTTCCTCAAGGTAACACTCTCAAAAGCTCACTATTAATCAATACAATCTCTTTAAACCAGAAAACAATTAAGAAAACAATATTAACCATAACATGGATTCACAAAAACAATCTTACTGTTGTCATGAGAATTTAGTCCGTCTTAGTGTGTGCCTGAATAATTAGGTGAAATTTTGATTTTGCCTCCCCTTTATGTCAGAGATTACAGGTTGTGAGTCCTGAGCTGGGAAATAAAGACTCTCTTGAGATTGCTTTTCATCAGCAACAATGGTCATTTGAAAAGTTCAAGGCATCTCTAAGCCAACTAACAAAGGACATTAAAGGATTCTGCAAGAAGGTTGACATAATATCCAAAAAAAGTAAGCATGACAATAAACATATTTACAAACACAAACGCACACACGTGTGTTTGTGTGTGTGTGTTTGTAAATGTGTTCATGTTTTTATTTGCTTTTGTTTGGTTTATTTTAACAGTAAGAGATAGAAGAAGATCTAAAAGAAATTCCAGAAAATTACATCGTATAAAATATATACATTTATTTGCATTTTGCAGAGAGAAATAAGTATTTGATCCCTCTAGCAATGCTGATGATGAGGTTTGCGCACATGTCAGGAGGAATTTTGGTCCACTCCTCTTTGCAGATCATCTCTAAATCATTAACATTTTGAGGCTGTTGCTTGGGAACTCGGACCTTCAGCTCCCTCCATAGGTTTTCTATGGGATTAAGGTCTGGAGACTGGTTAGGATACTCCATGACCTTAATGTGCTTTTCTTGTGCCACACCTTTGTTGCCTTGGCTGTATGTTTTGGGTTATGTTTGGGGAAGACCCAGCCACGACCCATTTTTAATGTCCTGATGGAGGGAAGGAGATTGT